>JBCJKH010056796.1:0-14525 GCA_039877255.1 Loriculus beryllinus
GGGGCAACCAACATTGCTGTCGCTTCTCGCATTTTCTCTACAAGTCCAATTGAACCAAACATCTTTTCTGGTTTTCTTGGCTGAGCAGCAGAATAGAGCACGAACGTTTGGCCTCTGCTCCCACAGCCAAAAAGCCAGGAGAGAAAGTTGTTGTTCTATATTTTCAGCTCACAGTGAGCTTTAAAATAGTGCATCCATCCACATCCCTCTCTTTCTAAGCTAGGGCGAGCTCTGCTCCTGCCCGGGCACGAGGCATCACGAAGCCTTGCAGCTTGAGAGGGCAAAGTCATAGCAGAGAGTGTGGGGAGAGGGTAAGGCAAAGGAGCTGTAGCAGTAATGCAAGGGATACAGCTCCGGCTGGCAATGCTCCTTCCCAATGAAAAAAACTCTTAGCAATGAGGGAACTGGTGCTGAACCGCAGGAGCTTATCCAGCTTATCCTAACCCTAACCCACCACCTCCTCAGGGAATGGCAACAGCTACTTCAGCTCCCGCTTCAGCCAGGCCTGCCCGCACCCTGCCGTGGCAGAGCTGCAGTACCGGTAGGACCTCTCGCTCTGGCACCACTTCTTCCGCTTGCACCCTGCGTACATGGCGGGCTGAGAGCACTGCGACCATTGCATCCCAACCAGCACGGACCTGGAGCGGAAAAGGACCGGCCTCTGCCCCCACCCCGCCAGAGGAGGGGCTGGGCTGGTGGGGAGGTGAGGATGATGGAGGGGGGGAGGACCTCAGGGCATCTTCCAGTGTCTGAAGGGGTACAAGGATTCTAGGGAGGGGCTCTTCATCAGGGATTACAGCAATGGGATAAGGGCTGATGGCTTCAGACTGAAACGGCAAGTTCAGGTTGGAGAGAAAGCACAAGCTCCTCCCTGTGAGGGTGCTGAGGCGTTGGCACTGGGTGCCGAGAGAAGCTGTGGCTGCTCTATCTCTGGCAGTGTTCAAGACCAGGTTGGATACACGGGCTTGCAGTAACCTGCTCTAGTGGAAGGTGTCCCTGCCCGTGGCAGGGGTTGGAACTGAATGATCTCAAGGTCCTTTCCTGCTGGAGCAACATTCCTACAGACAACACTGAGACAATTAATATGATCAAGCAAATGCCATTTTGTTAGACAAAGTGTTAATCTTATATAGAGATTCTTAGGACAGCTACATTGATTTGGCAATTGTTGATTGGGCACCTTAAACCTTAACAATGCTATGATTGGATAACACCATCCTGGGAACTCGACCTTCAGAATATCTCAGCTCCTGCTTACTTCTGAGATCTTGCAGGTGGTGTTTCTGTACTCCCTCATCCACGGCCTTCAGTTTATCTTGACTACGTGACCATTCTCATGGGTTGCCTAACAACAAGGCCTCTGGATTGCTCACAAGATGTCCATTGTCCCACAGTCACCCACAGTCATTTACCTTATTACATATTCACATTCTCATTTTCTGCCTCTACAGATAACTTCTAGAGGAAAGGAAACATGATTTTTATAGTTACTGTGTAAATAGTTGGGCTGGGTTTGTTCTCCTTAATGTAATGTAAGAAGGTGAGTGCAGATCAACTAATGACTACTCAACAAACAGGCAAACCAGAATTTAACTGACCTATGGCAAAAAGAATGGGGTCAAAGCAGAGCTGGGACCATGTGTGAGCCAACCTAACAGCTTATGCTGGCATGGAAGATGTAAGACAGAGGGCAAAAGAGGTCACACTGGGAAAAGCCACTGAGACAAACCACCTCTTCCTGGGTCCATGTCAGAAGTCATTGTCCCATAATCATTCTGGTTTTTTTCTGTCCAAGTCTTATCTAATAGTGTGGTTTTCTTACGCAGCATGCAGAGATTCATTTAAATCCTAATTTCCATTTAGCAATCTAGCATATGTGTAAATCAAAGGTAGGACAGGCTTTGGGCATGGAAACTTATCTGACCTAACTTTAGATTTTTAAAAGATAGTTGTCTAAATCTAAGCTAGTGTTCTAAGATTCTTTGTAGCCTATGAGAAGAAATAAACAATATCCAAAAAATGGTTTCTTTGGATCTCCACATAGGTGCCCAAGAATGCTGGAGCCAATCATTCTCAAGAGTTGAATCCCATGTAGCCAACAGTAATTACTGAAAAACAGTCATTTAGCAGAGCAAGGCAGAATTATTTTAGTTTCAAAGCTACTTCTGGATAGCTCTCTTAAACAGGAGAGAATATGTAATGAGAATGCTGCCCTTTAAAGGAGTCAGTTAACAGCTGTATTCCTTTCAGTAATTGACCAGTTTCTCAAGAAAGGAAACTGAATGAGTCTTGCACTTGATGAATCTATTTTGCTTATTACTGGTGATCCTTCTGCCCACTCTGTATTTCAAGTTTTTAAAAGCAGTTAGGGTTTCTTCAGTTACAATACTGCCAAAAGTCAAAATAAAGGTTCTGATAATATCACAATGTATTACTGCCGTATTCTGTTTACTGAATCCCTTCAAAGGGACTATCATATTATTACTATGACCTCAAAAAAATGTTAGTCTTGTTTAATCGTTAGAACAAAGAGCTGAAAGCCAGAAAGATCATAATACAACAATTAGGGACAGAGAAGAGCCAACAATGTGGTTTATCAAAAACAGACAAGAAAAGGCCTATCTGAGTCTGTAGAGTGTTGCCATTTCCCCTAGCTGGTGTACTGCACAAAATCATGATATACCCAGTTTCTCCAGAATTTAAGTTTACATTCAAGTAGATCACGTGCCAAGCTGTTCTGTTTACAAAAGCTGTTGTCTACACCAGGAAATTTAGAGATACAGCTCTCATGTCATAAGCTATTTTTGAGCTATTGTAAAAGCTGCAACTAGTTATTTAAGAGCAATTCTTGTGGAATAGCCTATGCTACAGTGGTTACACCCATCACTTTCCCTGGAGAGAAGAAAATCCATTACAATATTCCACACATGAACTCATAAACTTTTACAGTATTTTCTTCAGGTGTCTACAAATGGGCAACTTGAAATAATATTCTGAGTGATGTTAGTTGTCCTTGAACAGTTAACTCCAAAAATTTTTTGATTGGAGGTAATTAGAATTAAACACAAGGAGATATTACAGGGAGGAAAACTCCAAGGGAAGGGAAGAAAAAGACAGAAAAGGGGACTGAAAGGGAATGATTAGCAGCACAAGGAGAACTGTAAAGAGGAAAACTGAAGTGCAGAAATAGCAGTGGAAGTCAGGATGGGTTATGTTTCCCCAGCTGAGGAGCAGCCCTGGTAGGACTGAGTTAGCTGCCACAGTTCAAATGAATAGCTTATCCGCTTGATCTTAATGCCAGTACCCCACTGGTATCAGTGTGCACATTGCTGTAGATTTAATGTATTGTATACAATACAATTATTTAGAATCTCCAGAATTTAGAGAAGTAGTTATTAAACATGGAATTTGGCCTTCTCTGTGGAGTGATTTTGCACATCCCTCACATAGGTCTCAGTGCCAAGACAGTATTTTGTCCACTGCATGCCCACGTTTGTTCTGCCAGCCTTTTCATTACTTGTTTCATTTACTCAGAATATGTCAAAGTCCAGATCTGTGGCATTTCAGTCAGAGTATCTTTTAAAATAACTGTTTTTTCTGTTTGTTCAGAACAGTAGAAAGCAACTTGCTGTTTGTTTCTCTGCCTGTGGCTGACACTTCTTTCTAGGAGACTTAAATGCTGTGATAGATTGAAGGAAAAGTATGTCATTTCCACATGTATGGCATGAGCTGTCAAGGAGGTGAAATGCCAAAGACACGTGCTGTCCAAAAAGAGCTGATAAGGACAGAATAGGGAAGCAGAGCCTGTTCAGAGCCTCAGGAAGCAACCTGTCCTGAGATACTGTCTGACGTGGTGTGCCTTAGTCTATTTGCTTCCCACACAAATCATGTATCATTTTTGCACATCCTTACAGAATCAAGACCTAAAATGATTTCACAGAAGTGTTGCTTCTTTTATTTTCATAATTCAGGAGCTGAGAAAAGATTAGCTTGATCAAAAATATAATTAAGCAATGTTGTGATAACTGAGGGAAAATTATCTAATAGAAACTTTTGCCTATATTTTAATGTTTAGGTGCTTTCTTAATGCCTGCATACAAATATGTATCCGCATTTGTTAAAAAAGCTCTTCTATCTGAGATTTGGAATAAAAATCCTTTGTTTTAAATCTTACAGTTTGGCCAGACAATTAGTCAAGGAGGTTAGATGCACCTTTTACGCCAAATGTTTCAGCAGGGGAATGAAACTTCAACAAAAAAAAAACCAAAACCAAAGAAGCCAGGTGCTGTAGATGGGTATATAAAGTGGAAGAGGCTTGAGCGCATGCACATTAAAGAACTAGAGAAAGAAATGAAAGGATTTTATATGGGATTGAACTGAAAACATGGGAAAGGAGGTCTGAGATAGCTGAAGGCAATGAGACCTGAGGAAGTAAGCTGGACAAGAGACTCTTGAGCTTTCAGAGCAGGATTCTAGATAACTCCAGAAGATATGGTATATACTTGCAACAGGTGACTTGGGATGTGTCAAGAAAATACACACTGTATTTCTTGAGTTATCCAACTAAGGAGCAGTAATGTTTTAAAAATGCATGCAATGTGTGTTACAGTGTATATACCTTCCACTAAGGTATAAAATGTAATTCCAACTATATGTTTGCAGAGAGTGCCTTGGAGTGTTCTTGGGATTCTGGAAACTGGAGACAAACCAGTTGTTGGGCCTATTTCTGTGAAGGGGAAACACGGAACTCTATGTATGGACTGTGGAGGCTGATGAAAGAGGTAATGATGTAGCCTACTAAGAAAATCTTATTGGTACAAGTGGAGTGAAATCCACTACAGCAGTTTGGGGAGCACATATTGGTGCAGTTTGAACAGACCTACAGACCAAGGATTACTAGAAAAGTTCACAAATAATTTCTCTTTGTGAAGTTGTCAGGGACATAAGGGCTCATTGAGAATCAAAGGCTGAAAGGTGAAGCCAGCATGTTCAAATGAGAAGTTAACCATGCTTTGTAACAGTGTGTGTGATTAATCGGTGTTGCTGATTTTCTACCTCTTGATGTTTTCAAATCAGTGTACTTTTCTGGAAGCAGTACTTCAGTTGAAAAGATTTGCAGATCTCAGTATAGTAATAGATGAATAAAATGTAATGGCCTTGACAAACAGGAGTCAAACTACGAGCTCTGTTGGTTCATCCTGGCCTTAAATTCTCTGAATCTGTGAAATTTCTTAGACAGCTTTGACTTCCTCATCCTGGATTTCATATTGTTTCTTTCTGCTTTCAGTTTAATGTTTTAAGTTCATGCCTGAAGGCCAGAGGAACTTTTTTCTTGTTGTTTGAACACTAACTAGAGGCTGAAAACATTTCTGTTTGTCCAAATCTGGAAAAATGCAGAATGATTATATTACCGAAGGGAGAGAGGGGAAAAAAATAAATAAAAAGAAGAAGGAATAATGTGTACCCAACAAAATAGAGGCAAGAATGCAGGAATGTAAATGTGTTGCAGGCTGTTATAAGGATTTTGGATGCAAAAATGAAACTTAGAAGACTGGAGAGTTGAACAGGCATAATAGTATCCAATTTATTTAGACTACAAATTGCCTTCCCCAGATTGCTAAAGTGACAGGAAAAAATTATGAAAAGAAAGTAATCATATTTAGTCTGGGAGTTTCCACTGAAATGCCTCTTTCTGCAATAGGTTGGGTTTGGGTTTTGGTTTTTGTTAGTTTGTTTTGATTTCCTTTTTTTTTTCTTGAAGGAAGTACCTTGGGGAATTAACTAGAAAAATGAGCTTTATTAAGTAAGTGTTCATGGCCATATGAACTACCCACCCATCCAGTATAAATGTGTTCTGGCAAAACAAGTGTTTGTGTTGCCATGGCCTTTCCCGTGATGTTATTTTCTAAAGCAGAAGCATTTTTCTAGCTGAGATCTTAACAAGGACACAGGCAGGGCGCCATGATTCAGTCCTTGAAGAGAAAAATAATGATTTGGAAGGAATGGTGAAGGCAAGAGATGGTTTCAGAGGGAGTAGAACAAAGGAGTTATGTATCTGTGACTCTTTTGCCCAACAGAAGCAAAAATCCCTTCCACTAATCACTCCAGTTCTGTGGTAGAGTAGTGCAGCCTCCACCAGCCCTCCAGAAACACTGATAGCCCCAGTGCTAAGATGCTCCTGGAGTATAGACAGTCCCAGTATAGACAAAATCTTTTAAAAATAATAGCTGGATTGTTCCTTGCTAAGCAAATCACACATGTCAGATACAGGCTTCCTCAGATCTAGTCAGAGGGCCCTGTGCTGTGCACAGGTACAGGGACTCAGCACAGAAATACATCCTCAATGTCTGTGTGGATTCATGTGATATATCTGCAAGATGTGAACTGTTCTCTGTACTGCCTTTTGTTTTTTCCTTCCTTTGCTCTGCAAAATCACTTAAGGTCTTGCCTAAGTATTCCTGTCCTCCAGTGAATACTCCTGCAAGTTAAAATGATTGTGAGTTTTACATTGTTTATTGATTTGCACTCTGGTTTTAGATTAATATCAAAGAGGTTTTTCATAAAAACTAGTGAGCTGGTCACATAAGCATTGAACAACATTGTGACAACGTTCTTATATAGTACACATCACAGTGACTAAAGCAAGACTGATGGGTGCTTGCCTAAAGTGTATAAGAAAAAGGCAGATATTGAGTCACCCTTTCTCGGCAGATCTTCCTAAATTCCAGCAATCATCAGTTTATGAGGTAGAGGTCATATCTGAATCCTTCTGCTTCCCATCCGCAAGGGGCCACAGATTTCTTTCTGAAGGAATAAAGGACAAAAATAATGCCCGCTTCCAAAAAAAGCCTAACCAACCAAACCTAAAACCCCAAACACCAAGCCAAAAAACAAACAAACAAACCAACCCTCAACAAAAACACCAAAACAATACCTCCAAACCGAACAGCAGGATAAGAGGCTTGGGCTCAGCTCTCATATTCATTCATGGGGCTCTGATGAGATTTGGGGATTTTTCTTCCCTTAGCTCCTGTGACGCAACTCTTCTCTCTCAAACTGCTTTCATATGTACATAGCTCTGCAAATCACAGAACATTGATCTCACCAAAGAAAATAAAGGAAATAAGGTCAGTGAATACTAAAAGTAGGCTTAAATCCAGTGAAGTATCTATTTATAGGAGAAAATGCATTACAAAAAAACAAGTAATGAAAAATAAAAATAGAATAGACCTCTTGGGTCATCTTACCCCCCTGAAATCAGTTTTCTTCATAACACAAACCACATCATGAGGTGCTGAGCAGAACACCTATTTGAAGCAATGCAGTCCACATCTCACTGACACTTAACACACCACCATTTTAGCAAACAGATCAGTTACAGACCCACTGCAAAACAAGCAAAGCAACATGGAACATTTTATTTACCTTTAAATAAATTAATTACCTGGAAACTAAAAGAGCAAGTAGCATTTGATAGAGGTAACAGAATATACTAGGACTTCACTCCAAAAAATGTGTGTGTTCCTCTAACTGCTGAAATCCATTCAGTCTAATGATCCTGCACTGAGGTTACTTTTGAGAATCCCAAGATCAGAGCTCTACTCAGTCCTCTGGGAAGCAGTTCCTCAGCCTACTACCTCCTGATAAGTTCTTCCTATTCAACTCAATGTACCTGCTATCTTGTAGGTCTTGTTGGAGTCTTCAATAGCTGTTGTTTCTCATCTTTCATATGAAAAAAAATCACAAGATATTTTATTTAAAGCTACCAAACCACCAAAAGGAGAACGTGAGCTAAATCCAGCTTGCTTTATGCAGATAGTTCCTATGAAATTAAAAGGCTTTTTAGTGGAGGGAAGCAAACTCACACCCTTGTCTAACATCAGTCCTGCCTGTATTTATTTATTTATTTAATATGACCTTTAGAAAATTAGATTAGAAAAATAATTCCAAATTAAAATTGAATCAATGAAGTCTCTTGCTCTTGAAGTTCAGAAGGGACGTATCTCATGCATGAGGCAATACTGGAACTGCATATTGTGGGATGTATCTGAACCATGGTCCTAAAGTTGATTTAGTTGTCATAGTGTGATGTGGGGAATTTGTATGTTCCATTCAGCAAGAAGAGGGTTGATCTGTATAACAATTCTGGAGCAAAGGGAAGGAGAACCTGGTGCAGAGAATTACAAGGCTGCTGGGAGAGCAACAAGAATCACTAAGAACATCATTTAAAGAAAGGCATTTTGAAGTTGATGCTGGCAGGATTTCAAAGATATGGGGGAACTAAAAGAGATCCAGAGGCTGGAAATGTGACTACAAATGGAGTTACTGGTGCTTGTTTGCTGTCACAGATAGTGATAGTCATTTATAGGTGTACCTTAGGGGCAGAATTCCCCCTGGTTTCTTGTAAAAGGTCTTGAGAGATGGTCTATTCACATGCATTCCTCTCGAAGTTTACAGTCCGTAGAGCCAAAAATGCTTAGTAGAGATAGTGTTCTCTACTTTAGCTACAGATGGGTATATTAGCGAGAGCTGCTTCTGGTTTATCTTTGAAAGGATCCTTCTTCTATTTGAGACTGCTGGAAGTGTGGATGTGCATTTAACTCAGCCATTCCTATTACTGAAGCCATAAGCCCCATGGCTGGGTTGGGCCATACCATGTAGAATGGCATTGGGAATGGCTATAGTCACTTGTATTGTCTCTGCATACGTGAGTAAACCTCCTTAGAATGTGATCATTGAAAAATAATTCCAATGACTTCAATATCTGAATAGAAAAAAAAGTTAAAGCTTATTTATATGTGATGGGAAAATGAAGTTAAAGTAACCTCATGAACAATGAAAGCTTATAAAATAGTTCACCTCCATCAAAATGCTAAACACAATGTAATTACAATGTAGTTCCATTTAGTACATTTAGTACTTTTTTTGTTATGAAAATTTGTAGTACTTTTAATTAATTTGGAGTTACTGGGAGTGACATGCTTTATTGAAGAAATAATGATGAATTCCTGAACATCAGAGATAAGTTTTGTGGTTCCTATGATAAAATATTTTTAGCTGACAGGCATATGAAAGCATTTAGAATTGCCCTAGTTTCTTTAATGGAAAATAATTTACGTTAAAATTATTCTTACATAACTTGGAGGTAAGTTACTGGGGTTTTATTAGGTTGAAATGTTAATCAAGCACACATATTGCCTAATCTTAAACCAAATGGAGGACAGCTGTATTCTGTAACTTTGTAGTATGTTATATACTTCCCAATGTGGATGTAGGATCAATCAGATCCCCAGTTCTCATATTTCCAAATAAGCTATGTGATTCTAAATTTTTGTTAAAGGAAGATCCAGAACCTCAATTGTTATGTAGATGAACAGTAAGATAACTCTTTTGTTTAGGACTAGAGGAAGGGCAGTGGAACATGTGGGTTCTAATTCCCAATCTGCCTTATTAATCATAAAAAAGCTGTTAAGAACCAACAATTTCTTTGTTGTCTTGATGGTTTGTCTGGCCCTACATGGAGACTCCATCCCTGGCAGTTCAAGGCCAGGTTGGACGAAGCCTTGGGTGGCATGGTTTAGTGTGAGGTGTCCCTGCTTATGGCTGTGGGGTTGGAACTAGATGATCTTAAGGTCCTTTCCAACCCTAAATATTCTATGATTCTATGTAAGTGAGCGTAAAGTGCCCCCTTTATTTCTCTCTTGAGCTTATTCCTACAAGTAAGAGAGGTAAAGCAGGTTCTGCAGAACTATAAAGCAGTCTTTGGTTCACTTTCTGAGACCATGTGCTAAGATCTTTGTACTGAAGAGATTTCAGTTTCATGTGATGCAAGACTGGTGCAGTTTTCTTAGTTTGGGGACACAGAAAACTTCATGCTACTAATTTGTTCAGGGCAGGTTACAAAGTGATGATCCAGTCCTAATTGTGGTGGTTTGGGGGTATTTTTTCCCCATCATTAAGTAAACTAAGGCTTAAGAAAATGTAAAAACTAGGTTTAGAGTAATTTTAAAACCTTAGTTATAGATGGATGGCTTTAGGTTACATGGTTAAAATGTTGTAAATCTTTATAAAGACCTTAAGACAATTCTGAATTAGTTTGTGTTGCATTCAGATACTGGTGTAAGATGAATTGCACTAGTCCAGTTTTAGATCCCTTATGTTTTAGGTGAGAATGATCCAGTCATGTATTTAATTTCAAATTAGTAATTGAATAGCATAAGTTCAACATTTGTGCACTGCATTTTAAATGCCAGTGACAATGTATATTCTAAATAGCTGAAGAACAGCTGTCACCATTGGTCTGTCACAGAGAGGTAGTACTCATATCCCAAGTCTTTGAAAGAATTAAGTCCTTTGTTGAGATTTATGAACAATATACTGTTAATTTCTTGTTTAGAAATGAAGACAACTGTTAATACCCAGCTGTGACACAGTGGAATTCAGCACAGTGGGACTGAGCTGGAAGTGGAGGTCTTCCCACTGCCTGTGACTTGGTTCTTCCAAAGATTGTCACCTGTACTTCAGGGACAGTTGAACTGTGTGCAAAGATGCTCCCAAATCAACAAATCCTATAACATATGTAGAAACAGTTCTGATTTTATAGTGATGTTTTTATAGACATGGCTGGATGGATTATTCCATTTCCCTGTTGTGGGAAGCAGAGAGCAATCGTAAAGATAGGCAGCTGAAAGCCATCATCAGTGAAATCTGCCGTTTGTGAGTCAATACCTTCACATATTAGAGGGGGTAAATACCAAACTTTAGAGGAAAAGACTATCACGTGTCATGGCAACTGGCAGTCGCTTACCTGCAGCAAATCAGTATAGATAACCAAAAGTTTGGGTGTATGCTGAACATTGCCTTCAAGATTTTAAAGAGCCAAGAAAACTGGCAAACCTGTCAGTATTGGGTCTGATTTGGATGGGATTAATTTTCCCTATAGCAGCCCTCATAGTGCTGTGCTTTGTGGCTAGAAAGGTGTTGATAGCACACCAGTGTTCTGGCTACTGCTGTGCAGTGCTCACACAGCATCAACGCTATCTCTCCAACAACTTCCCTCATTCCCAAAGACCAGTAGGCTATGGACAGGTAAGACCTTGGGAGGGGACATAGACAGGGCAGCTGACCCAAACTGACCAAAGGGATATTTCATACCATACGACATCTGCTCAGCTATAAAAGCTTTACAGAAAGGAGGAAGGGGACATCTGTTAGTACAACATTTGATTTCTGGAGCAACTGTTACACATACCGAAGACCTACTTCCCAGGAAGTGGTTGGGCATTGCCTGTTGATGGGAAGTAGAAAACGAATACTTTGTCTTTCCTTTGTTTTCGCATCCACCCATTGCTTTTGCTTCATTGAACTGCATTTATCTTGAGCCATAAGTTCTTTTCCATCTTATTTTCTCCCACCCTGTCCCACTGAGGAGGGCAGTGATAGAGTGGTTTGGGCATCTGCCATCCAACCAAGGTCAACCCACCACATTATGGACAGATGTTGCAGAAATGTTGTGATGAACTTTGCGTTGGATGCATTTTTATCCCTGTAGAGATCATGACATGGCCAAGAAATGGACTTGTATTCTTGTCCAAATTTTGTGTTTGTCCTCAGTGTTTGAAGGACTGAGGGACACTTGCCAAACTATTCAGTTGCTGGTCAGAAGTTGGAAGAGCAACAGGAATATGGTCCCCCCATACTCACACATGATATAATTTCAAGTAAGGTATTGCCAGCTTTTGAAATAGCACTAAATTATCTACATGACTAGTATGATCCAAAAATTAACTACATTGTGAACCTAATCAGTTACTGTGAAGGAGAATGTCTACCTTCAAGCACTGTGATTCCTCGCTGATGTTACTCACAAAATGTTTATGGCAAATGACCTCTGATTTCAAACTTCTAGAGAGAATTTGAGAACATGGATCATAGATCGCCAGCACAGTGGTGGATAGTCATCTGCACTGATAATGTGTTTGGGATGAAATCTTGGCTCTTCTGATGTCAATGCAATTTTCCAATTGCTGCTTAATAATAAGACCATCCAGCTGAATGATGAGTGGTAGTTCTTCAGGGTTTTTTAGTTGATTTTGCCTTAACCAAACTTAACCATCAAGGTGTTGCCAATTTTGTGAAACAGTGAAATCTCTTGTTCTGTTCTCTGGGATTATCTGTGATTGTGTGAATGAAAAACAGAGAAAATGGACTCTGTGTCTTGAAGCCTTCAGAAAGGGAACTGAGGAATGTCTGCTCCTTTCAGGAGATTTTGGTGTGGTTATGAGTCTTGGAGATCAGTTTGAGTTCACATACTATCTAATAGACAGTAATTATAAAGTTAAACCACCCGAGGTCATGACTAGACAGCCATACTTCTTGGTGCTAGGCCATTGTGCAGAGCCTGCCTTGGGAAATATCCCAAGGATACCCGCTGAGTATGAAAGGAACACTTGGCCAAGAAAAGCAGGAAAAGTGGTTTTCTGAAGTGGGGGAAGGGATGGTGTTTGTTTTCTGTTTTAATCCATGGAAGTCCAAGAAAGGGAACCAAAAAAATGAAAGAGTGGGAGGATTAAACTGGAGGGGAGGGGAGTAGAAGTATCTTTTTACGTCAGGAATGGCCAGAACAGACCACTGTTTAAACCTTGGAACTTCATTATTCTTGATCCAGCTGGCAGCCTGCTAGAAGAGCTGTCCAGACTCCTGGGTATCCAGGCAAGTTTGGAGAAAAGGTTTTCCCGTTTCCACTCTTGCAAGAGTAACAGTTCCTTGCCAGAAGCACTGACTGGTGGCAAGCTGCATATCTGCAACTAGAGAAACACAGAGCTGAGCTGTTGCTTCAGGGGCCCAGATGAGATGTCTAGTACACAGCCAAGAAGAGTCTGTCAGTGCTGGTGCTGCAGACAGTTAACTGACTGCATTGTGTCAGTGTTCACAAAGATGCCCTCAAAGTACCCTGCTAGTCAAAGCCTCTGCTAGAATTCCGAAGGTTAACAGCTGTCTACCAGAAGAAACTGGTTTCTCATTGTTTCCTGCAGAGCTTTTAGAAGCAGGACTTAAGCTATGTCACCAGAGCCACAGGAAGGGATGGCTTGTCTTGCCTGGCAGCCCCTGAAAACCCACCTCCTCCCTCATACGTTTTTGCTTAACTGAAAGCATGTTACTGAAGGGTGCTTATAATCAATAGACGTTACCCTTTACTGCTTCAGTAAAAATGTCTATCCTGGCAAAATGCAGGGAGATAAACTGCGGTGCTGCCTGAAGAGAAGAGTATCAGCCATGGCCTTTTTCCAGTGGCTAGTGACAAGTGGAGCAGTGATTACAGATCTTCAGGTGAAGTGAAGGCTTTGCCTCTTCCCTACCGTAGCTGATCAAGGCTAAAGTGTGCCTTGATATTGCAGTGGTACCAGGAAGTCCTTCACTGTATTGTCTGTATTCTTTTCAGTGCCTTTTTGTAACCAAAAAGACAGGCAAGGAATCCATCAAATGGCACATGCAGAAAAAGAGAGACACACGGGTAGGAAAAGACACCTTTCTGGACAAAAACTGGTATAGTGGGAGCTCCATCTGGTTAATTGTGTTGAAGTCATAAGGTAAACAATAAGCCTATAACTTTTAAAAATAACATTCTCTGTTGTAACATGTAACAGTCTTTATGAACTGTTAACTCTCTCATTCCACTTTGCCTCTCAAGGCATTTTGAATTTTAAAGTCTTCTGTCCAAGTGAGGGTATATCTGCATGCACCACCTAACCTCTTTAACCATGTATATATGCGTATTTTTAAGAATTGTATATAGAGGGAAAGGAACCAAAATAATAGGGAGTCCTGAAACCTTAACACAATATTTTTGTTTCTTTGAAAATTATTTGCAGATTTGCTGAAGAAAAACATGAGTTCACACAGACTACAGGTTCTTACAAGAGGTAGCAGGAAAAAGGTTCTAACTTGATGCATTTCCCATTTTCTTAAACTTCCAGCCAGCTTTTTCCAAAGCTGAACAGCAACACCTGAACACTGGAAAAAACATGCAAATTTCCTTTAGAACATTCAAAAGTCAGTTCTGAGCAACTGACCTTTGGAAATCCCCTTAGAGGCACAGATACTGTTCTTAGACAGTAAACAAAATTGACATTTATGCCTCTAACTGAATATTCCACAAACTTACAATGAAGTCCATACCTAAATAAGTTTTAATATTAAGTATTGTGATATTCTGGTATTCTATGCATTTTATAACTTTCTGTAGCAGTAAAAGGTATATTTAGCCAGATATGTCATCTCTTAATTACTTCTTAGATCTTTTGGGTTAGGCATTGTTATATATAGTATATGCTATTATGCACATTTATTTTTCTGGATAAGTTTTATTGCACTGTCCTGGGTTCAGCAGTAGCAGTCATTTTTCTCCTTCCCAGTAGCTGGTGCAGTGCTGTGGTTTTGACTTTCAGTCTGGGAACAGCACTGATAACACCGATGTTTTTAGTTGCTGCTCAGTAATGTTTACTCTGACCAAGGACTTTCTGAGT
>JBCJKH010056796.1:15165-26158 GCA_039877255.1 Loriculus beryllinus
GGGGCAGTTACCCGGAAGGGCTGGATCACTGCTCGGTCGGGCTGGCTATCGGTGAGCGGTTGTATTCTCTTCCCTTGTTATTTCCCTTATCATTACTGTTATTGGTGGTAGCAATAGTGGTTTGTGTTATACCTGAGTTACTGGGCTGTTCTTATCTCAACCCGTGGGAGTTACATTCTTTCCATTCTCCTCCCTATCCCTCTGGGAGTGGGGGGGAGAAGAGGGCGGGGAGCGAGCAAGTCGCTGCATGGTTCTGAGTTACCGGCTGGGCTTAAAGCAGAACATGCACAAGGAACCTGTGTTGGTCTTCTGTAGAAGGGTATACAACACACCATGTTGCCCTGCAGACTAATGAATTCCTGGTTTTCTCCTATGAGACTTGACTTGTGTACCATACTTTCTCTAAGCTGCATTATGTCCGGCCTGTCTCATTCTCCTTGCCTATCTGCTCCTAATGTCCACTCTTCAGGTTTTGACCACTCGTAGCTCTTCTTGTTTTGGAGTCAACCATGTTCTCATTTAGAGACCAAACCCTGGCTGGTTGTAATACAGATAGTCCCAGTTCTGCAACCACACCCCAGCTGTCAGCACAGACATAGGCAAGCACTCTGCATGACAACATAGCAGAATGGGCATGAGCAACATAGAACTGCTTGGCTCAGGGACCAGAGATTGCTCCTTGGAGGAGATGACATAATCCATTAAATGTAGCCTCATTGCATCCGCTTGGCTCCCATAGTCCCCAGAGTATCCTTATTTCCTGTTCTCACCTTAATATAATTAGTGGTAACCATTTTCTTGCCCAGTGAGTCCTACTCCTTTACAAAATGAGTGTCCTGTATACAGTAATACAGAAAAAAAACCCACACATTGTGTCTCCAAGCCCAGGAAGAGTAGGGTTTTGCTAAAGGAAGTAATTTAGCTTAGTGAGGCCTAGAGAGAGATGTCCCCACAAGTTTACAGATTGTGCCATTATACAGTATAAGGTTTCTAATTCTATAATTACTGAAATATTTAGTCAAGTGCAGTTGTATTGCAGATTACTATTTCTATTTTTAGGTTGTTTGTGTAGCCAAATTCTTCTTAGGTGGCAGTGAAGCAAGTAATTGTGATTTAGCATTTGGAAAGTTTGCATACATTTTTATGTCAGTTTCCCTTTTTAGCTAACTGCTGTTCCAAAAATCTTTCATGTTAGACATGGATGAAAATAACTTAAGAGATAGGAGGAGCTTTTCAGACAGGAGTCAACAGAAACAAAAATCCTACTCTATCTGTGCACAGTACAAGCAATATTTAAAAATTCCAGGCATTTTCATGATGGTTTGAGTTGGAGAAAATCTGAGCTAAACACAGACCGTAATCTTTCTAACAGCATTTTAAATTCTATGTTGAGCACGTTGGCAGTTAGCTAGTTGTTTGGCAATATGACAGGAAAGAGGTTAGGTCAGAATGACCTAGTCACATGCAGGAAAACCATTGCCTTCCCAAGGCATTCTGCTTGGGATAATAGTTCAGAGACAAGGAATGGATTGTGTCATAGCCATGAGCTCAGGAGGAACACCTGGGCTAAGGAGTACTACAAACGTGCAACAAGTGTTGATACTCCACTGATGGCTGCTACAAAGAAAGAGCGCTAAGAGGCTGAATGCCATTTAAGTGGAAAAGCTGACAGCCTGTGTCTGGGAATGTAGTTGCCTTTTGGCTCAGGATAACACTGTCAGGCAGTACCACCAGGTGGGCTTTTGGGCTCAGTGGGATATGCTGCGCTTCTAAAGTGCAATATCACTTTCAGGCTGGGAAAAGGCAGCTGAGAGGAATATGACTGAGCACAGCTACTTACCAGGCTGTGCTGAACAGAACAGAAAGCTCTAAGGTTATGCCATGGCCTGCAAACTTCAGTTTGGTACAGTTCCATCCCAGCTGTCTGGAGGACAAAGGCACTCTGATCAGCCATCTGATCCATTTACTTTTCTCTCTCATGTCTGCGACACTAAATGTTTGAGAGAAGTCCCAATAAAACCAGAATAAAACACTGAATGTATCATGGTAAGCAAAAATATTTTTTTCTCCTCTTGATTCTGACCCTGTGAGCTAAATCATAATGTTTGCTTTCCTTTGCCATCTACTGTTAACACATAAAGCAACCACCCTTCTGTTGCAATGTGTCTAAGGTAGCTGTAGTCACCATGCTGGCTGCCAGTAATTGGTATTTGCTTTGGTCAGCTTTAAAGTCATGCTAATTAAAACTGATCTTCCTACTCACATACTGAAAGAAACACAGTATCTGGAGGCAAGATTAGGCATCTGAGGAAAACTTAATAAATCCTGCCTCCCTCAGAGCTGGCATCAGTAGCCTCCATGCTCCAAATGAACACTTGGTCATGCTCCCTAGGGTCTTGTCCTCTCAATGTGCGTCAACAGTTCTACTAGTAGGACAAGGACAGCTTACTGCATTAGTTAGCAAACCAGCAGACATTGCCAATTAGGCATTTGTGTGATAGCCAAAGATATTCACTGTTTTTTCTGAAGTTTCCTTCCTCCAGTACTTCATTGGAGCACTTTCCTGAGCATGCCTAACATCATCAGAGACCTGTAGAATGGGGAATAACTACTGAAATAAGAGGAAGAACTAGGGAACACAGCGCACAGCGTGCAATTCCTCAGGTGTGGGCTTCAGTCAGGATATTGGAATCTGTACAAAATAACTAATAAACTCTTTAATTACGTAATGGTTTAACATTGTATTAAAGTACCTCAAGTATCCTACTGCCACCCATGTTAAGTTGGTTTGTTATGGAATCAGCAGAAACTGCTCACCCTGCTGAAGCACTAGCGCACTGCCTGCTGTGCTGCTTCAGCTGGTTGCTGTCCATTCACTCAGCTACTGACATTTGATGAGATTGGAGTCAGAGGCTCCAGAATTACAGAAGGTCTTTGTCTTGTAACCTCTGTTAAGACTTTCAGGTATTTGAAATCTTGCAAAATGGTTTGCAAAGGACACCTTGCAGTTTCATGAAATCCTACATGTTTTCACTTACAAAAAATTGAAATAGGTGCCCGGAAATAAAGAGCTTAAAAATCAGATAAAATAGTTACCAGTGAATTTTCCAGGATTCTTCCCTCTTCCATTTCCTAACTTGTTAATGCAAATGCTTCTGCAAGAAGTCAGTACCAAGAAGTTATAGTGTCTTGTTCAGATTTCATTAATGTTATTTCATCAGTATTTTTTAGAAACTACTGATAAAACTAAAGATGTACTTGCTTTGACATTCTCCTTAAGATGTTGCCAAACTCACATCAAGTATGTACAAAGATTTTATAACTGAAGACACATATGCATCAATTTATGTATGTTGTCATTTGACAGCATTGTCATAAAATGCTATTTTTAGTGCCACTGTCATCTGCTTCAATTATTTGAATCTTGTTATTCTGGCAAACAAAACTTGTCTGAAAATAAGCAGGCTCTGATACAGGAACCACAAAAATTGTAGGTTCCAAGGACAAGATGTCTTGATTAACCCAGATTTACCAGCATGAGTGTTAGCTTTTTCATTGCTCTGTAATAAAGGACTATACAAAGAAAATGTACTTACTATGTTAGTGTAAGATATTTTGATAGTTTGGTAGAGATTGCATTCCTAGTTACTTTTCTGTTTTGTATGGCATTGCTGTCTTCCATACCATATATTTGTTGCATAATCTCTCTCTTTCAAGCATACAAACAATGAGGTCGACTTGAGTCATGTCAAATAACTAGAGCAAATGCCACATATGAAACCATTTAAGATAACAAGTCATGTGATCACATATATTATCTCTTGCCTGGATTTTCTGGTTCATACTAGAAGTGTGTCAGAATACACAAAAGCAACAAAGCTTACCAGCTGACGGTTTTGCCTATGATAGGCAACTGATGAGCAGATTATTCCTGTGTTTAACACAGACAAGTTAGAATGTAAAGATACCTTCCTCTAAATCATCATGCTGCTTCTTTAAACTGACCTTTTCAAGGCAAAGCTTGTATTTTCCTACAGGGGAAAAAACCCCCAACCAACATGATAAGGATGAAGGTTTAATTTTATTTTAGTGGGTTTAATAACATTCAGCTATGTTGCATTTTAAAGCTGCCTAATTATCAGATGTAACATCTGGGATACAGTATCTATCAGACTGTGTTTTATCCAAACTGGGCACAAATACAAGAAAGTGTTATTTGTATTTATTAAATGGAACATACAGAGAAAGGTCAACATTTTCCCTATTCATCCTTCATCAGCAGGGACTGGTGAGAAAGCAGGGTAAAAGTGAAACTCCTTAATCAACAAGAACTTGTGACTTCAAAAATATGCAAGACACATGAAAGCCAAGAACAAGCTTCTTACCCATGCATTTTTTCTTTTATTGTATATTATTCAGTTCAGTTATACACAGACCTCTGCTGTTCTTCACTGGTGAAAAGAAGTGGTCTCTCTTTTGCTACAGTGGTTGACAAGAAGAAAAGCATTAAAACACTATTCATAAACAAGCAATTAAGAGAAAGCAGAACATGGTTAACACAATTCCCATTGATATGTTTTATTCCATTCTGTGGCACCCTTGAGGTAGTTAAACTGGTCAGTTGCTTCTATAACCCTCCCAACTATTTGTGATAGTAATTATATTTACTGGCCCTTCAATGCAAGTTCTTCTGCCTTGTGTCGAGAGGTAATGTGAGTCTTTCTTTTTTGTTATCTACACTGCAAAGCCTCACAGAGAAGAGTTAAGTCTCTTCTAACCTTATGGTCCTAGAGAGTTTCAAGCTGCTGCTGGAGGGTGTGTGGACACATAGGCTGAACAATCCTGTTGGTATCTCTTACTGTGTAGAAGTGTGTTTCTATACCTATATGCTCTCATTAGTCAGCTTTTCAGTCATCTGCTCCAGCACTGGCACCATTTGTATTCCCAATATAGCACAATAAAGTGGCTTTCCTTGCATGGAGGGGATTCTCAACACAGAAGCTTCATTCACAATAGCATTAAAAATGCATGACTGGGTTAGAGCTGTAATCTGTCTAGGCTGGTTTCAGTGAGTGCCCACCCCAGCCAAATATTGCAGAATTTGCTGAATGGCACTTCTGTGATTACCTTATCCACCATCTTAATTATTTTGTAATCCTAGAACACTCCTCAGCCTTCACCTGTCCAAGTGGAAGAGTTCTAACCTTTTTAGTCCCTCCTCAGAAAGCAGCCACTCCGTTTCCTTGACCCTCTTAACTGTTCTTCTTTTTGCCCTCTGTAGATTGATCCCCTGTCCTCCATGCCATGTAGAGATGAGAACTGTGTGCTCAACTCAAGGTGGAGGTGCACCAAGGTTTTATACAGTGCCAGACTGACCCCTCTGTCACATTCTCAGTAACCTTCCTGATGATGTACAGCATACTGACTTCTGGCTCCTACTGGACATTGAGCCAGAAGGTAAGTTCCCTCCCTCAGCATCTCTGATTTGGCCTGCAGCATCTATTCTCTTGCTAAAAGGACTGGGCTTTTCCAGTCCCTTTCTCTATTATAGATATTTCTTTCTTTTTCTTTCCCTCCAGTCACATTTACTCTGAATTCTCAAAAACTGGCAGAGTTTAAATCCAGACTAATTCAGTGACTAAAGACTTCAAACTGCTGTGTTTTTAACTGGAAAGCAGAACAGAATCCTAACTGGAAGCCAAAACCAGATCTGAACAGAATTTGAAATACAATTTTGAAGCCCTTTTCAAACATCTATATAAGACTTACTGTTTCTGGCATCCCTTAGCACATATTTGTGCAGTATAAGGACTGTTTAGACTAGGTTTTGCACAAGCCTCTGTTTAAAGACTGTAACAAGGGTGCACTGGCTGCTCTGTGCTGCTCTTTTGATTCTCACTGAGCTTGTTCACTCAGGGACCTGCCTTCTAAACAGCCTT
Source organism: Loriculus beryllinus (assembly GCA_039877255.1). Classification (NCBI taxonomy): domain Eukaryota; kingdom Metazoa; phylum Chordata; class Aves; order Psittaciformes; family Psittacidae; genus Loriculus; species Loriculus beryllinus. The sequence continues at coordinate 21,105 of JBCJKH010056796.1, forward strand.
TGGTAGAAGAAGGCTGGTAATAAACTCATAGAATCATGGAATGGTTTGGGTTTGAAAAGACCCTAAAACTTCTCTAGTTCCAACCACCTGCCATGGGCAGGGACACCTTTCACTAGACCAGGTTGCTCCAAGCCCCATCCTACCTGGCCTTGATCACTGCCAGGGATGGGGCAGCCACAGCTTCTCTAGACAATCAGCTTTGCCTAGCTTTGATTCCTGTCCTTCTGTATATGTCAACTGTGTGGTTCTTACTAGTGATGTGTCCTGTGGGTAACAGCCTAACTTTCTCAAGCCTTTTTCTGTTAGTCTTATGGTGTGCCTTACTGAGGTAGGTGTGTTTGCATGTATGCATTTCTGTGCTTCCATGACCTATATTTGTGTGTGTACATTCGTCTACTGTGTAGTGGTTCCCTATTGTTCCTGTTGTGGTAGCCTGTTCGTTAGTCCTGCCCCCTACTCCTGTGCCTGAACTGCCACTAGCTGCCTGCAGCCTTACGTGTGGCCTTAAATATCTGAGTAGAGTGAAGCTGCTTTTCTGGCATGGGAACATGGATGATGTCTATCCTGAGACAAGGAAGCAAAGACATAGGCTGAAGTAACTTCCTGGCTGAAGGTCCATGCTCCAAGTGTGCTCCATTCATACATTTCCATTTTCATATTTGTAACCATTCATAATAGAGTACATAATATGTAAGCTGGGTGGGCTAAATGAGCCAACTAGTGAATCACTGTATACCCAGTATAGAGTAAATTTAACCAGCACTGATTCCAAACCAGAAGTAAATAAAAAGTGTACCATTTCAACTTTTTCAAACCCATTATGAATAAAGGGCTAAATGTTGTACGTGGGCATCATGCAGTATATATTTTTTTGAAGAAACTCTACAGTCATAGGGATGAGAAGAAAAATATTTTGATGGCTCATTTTTCAATGTCTGTTTGGGTTACTCAGGATTAAAAATAAAGTTGTAAAAATCCTTCATATAAGCCAAGAGAACTTTACAATCTTTTATAAGTCATCTCTACTGTCTTTAACTTCCTCATGAAGAATTTGAAGAAGCCTTTCATACCAGATATACTACTTCTTTCTTGTGTAAGTGTTGTTGGATTATGTGTTATAATAAAACCACTTTGCAGCAGGTTATTTGTTAAAATACTTGTATTATACTAAGTATATATAACTTGCATAACTATATCAGAGCAAATACAACTGTGATTTCAATCCAGTATAAAAATGTCATTGCAGAAAATAGCCCTTCTGTTTGTAACAGAGGAGCAGCGTCAGTTCTGTGACGGTAAAAGCTGACAGCTCACACCTAGCTACTGCTAAGGTGGTGCACTGTTTATGCCTTATTTAGATAAATGGGAGAAACAGGTCAGTCTGATTCATCACACTGTTCTGATCCCTGCCTTTTAAAAAGCTCTCTGCCTAGAAATAAAGAGCATGTTACATCTCTCCAGTCATAAGTTCTCCTGAAAAGGCAGTACTGGTCTTTCTAACTTTAGCCTTGTTTATTCATCAGTAAATAGGTAATTCCTGTAACACACAAGAGCCGGTGTTCTCTTTTGATCCCTCCATGTCACACCTTGAAAACATTATTTTCTCAAAAAATGCTGCTGTGTTCACTATTTCCTGGTAGCCCACAGTGGCAAAAGTGGTATCAGGATAGAAGAAGCATCCAATTGGTCAAAGTGGAACCCCTGAGTTTACTTAGAACAACAAAAAGAATAGAATAGTTTCCTTTCTCCATCTCTTAAGAATATGTAAAGGTATTGTGCTGTTCCTGCACTTTCTGAGTAATGCCCAGGAGAAATGAAAAATTTGAGTCTCTGCCTTACTCAGCATAGTGAGTAACTAGCCCAGGCCAGATATAAAGTTGTTTTAAAAGCAGGCCTCCCTGCTGGCAGTAGCAGTGTGCCACTTTGACATACAGTAATAATTTTAAATGAGAGTGATTTATTCTTCTTTCAAAGGCAGCAGATGGCAGCAAAGTTATACAGATGTGCCAGACTAGTGGAAGAAAAGTATCTTAGTACACACACTCTAACAACATTCCATGGAAAAAAAGGTATCATTTGTTTCTGTCTGTCTTGCAGTGTGGTTAAGAATATAAATCAGGTTTAATGGACCTTGTGCACTTGTAACGTGAGGGGTTTTTTCCCCATTATGAGTAGGTAATAAAATCAGATGGGGCAAGATGATGTGAATTATCACTCAATAAATTATCTTTGTCTCTGCAGGAATCACTCATTTGTGTAAATCTTTTTAGATCCTTCATTAAACAGATACTGGTTGCCTTGTGCAAATATTATCACAAAGTGCTAGACTGTCTACGTGTGCACCCTGACCAATACAAGAGCTTTGGCTGCCACCCTCTGCTGTGAGCTGTGTACACCACTCACTCTCTCACTTGAATTAGTTTCTGGGTACATCCTTTTCTGAAGCTCCCAAGTAGGTGATGAGATTTTATTTATTTTTTTTTTAAAAAGTAGAGAGGAAAGAGAGAGGAAGGAAATGCTGCTATGTAAAGTCATAGTGTTTAAAACACTCCAAAATCCTACTGTACGGAAAAAAACCAACAAACTCTGAGGTTTGGACAAGAACACTGAAAGTTTCTGGGATTTGATCCCTACTCATGAACACATTTAGCACCATACTTGACACATGTATGTTAGTTGAAGTTTTCATTGCCAGCAGCAGTACACCACATCCATGTAAGAGGAGCAGCAATTATCATACATTGTTGAACTAATTTCAGATTGAACTGAGAATGTGGAATTGAGTTACCTCTTTTTGAAAGAATTCCTGTCCTTTATTTCTACTTTTAGTAGTTTCTTCAGCCTTCAAAGCCAAAACTTGTGAATATAGTGTAAAGCAAAGCTTACAATACAGTCTTTCAGTATAAAAATAGACATGTTTTTGAAAGAAAGCTGAGTCTTAGATTTTTATTTTTGTTTCTCCTGCTGAAGCCAGTAGAAGTTTTGTTTCAATTAAATGGGATCAGTCTCAGGCCTGGGATTTGGTGTTGAGATTCCTATCTTGCTTACCAGTTCATCACCACCAGAATGTCTGATGTCTCTAGGCAGTAAGTAATGATATATGCCAGTTGCATATTTTTCATGTTGTTTATCAATAAAGAGCCAGACTGAATTTGTTCCTTATGCAGAATGAGATGCAGAGTTTCAAAGCCCCAGGAAAAAAATTACTTAGAAAATGTGACTTAGAAATCCATCACTTTTTTCTTGTCTCTAAAGAGAGCAAATTTACACAGAGCAGCTGTCTTCTCCCAGCGTGCAGACTCTGATCTGCTCCTGAGTCCTTATATACAGGGAGGGAAGTGTAGTGGCCTGCAAGAGTTTTACTGATTTCTAGCAGAGAGCCAGAGTAGAGTCAGGTCATGAAAGGGTAAAGGAGGAACCCACAAACTCTTTTGATCTCTCCTGTAACAGCAGTGGGATGAGTTACATGCTGGCCTTTTCCTCTTACAGTGTTTTGGTTTCATGATAACTCCTGTGACAGTAACCACCTATTAAAAGGACAATAATCATGTTTGTTTGATGAACTGCTTAGTTTGCTCCTGAACTAGCAGATAAGATCTGTTATGTTTGTTCTCCCATTTCTGCCAACTCTACTGGACATCAGAGATTAAGACCTGGACATTTGTTTGTTTATTTTTACACCAAACTAGCAAAGTATGAAGAAAATATAAACCATTTTATAATTGCTGGAAAAGTTGCATATAATTTGTAAGCTGACAGATCTGGGAAGTGACGGCTGAAAGTATCGGAGGAATATTTATTTTGCAAACCTATTTTGAGAGTCAGAATTTATTACAAAATATTTACCTTCAGCTAGGTTGGACTGATCTTTCCTGGCTTTTGATAAACACAGGCTTTTTTAAGTGGTTGGGAGCCTCAAGGAGGTCTAGTTAAATGTTAGGTAAAAGTTATCACAGAATCAAAAATGTCAAAAGATTTCATTTGGCCTCTTTATTGCTGTTGCTGTTGCCTGGAAGTTTGTGGGCAGAACACTCCAGTCTTATCCAATCATTAACATTGATCCTAGTCTTAACAGAACCATTTGTTTTTCATTTGGAAACATTACAGTTATCAAGCATTTTGACTAGTGTACATAGCATGTAGTATAAAAGGTTTTTACATAGCAAAGTTCTTTACCTCATGAACAAATTATGCTCTTTCTCCTCATGAAAGATACATGGCCTTGCTCCAAAGAATTAAGTATTTAAAAATTAAAGCAATTTCAAAGCTGACACAATTATTTGGTGAGAAAACCCTGTTCTTTAAGAAATATTTGGATAATAAAAGCAAACCCTTGTGAACACAATAAACAAATTTTAGTTAGGCATAATTGTATTTAGTTATTGGTTGTACTTAGTCATTCTGGATTTTTTTCTCCTGATGCCTGTGTGCTCTACAATACTTAACTATGATGTGAGATAATATAAAATGGTGTATTGACGGCACAAGGAAAATATTTGGATGGCTGTCTGGAGTTGCCATTATTGGCTTTAATTATGACTTGGTGTCCTTTGGGTACTAAATGAGCCAGAAAAGGTTTCATATGTGCCAAAGTATTCATTAGTATTCCCCTTTCTGTCATTGTGCTTGTAGAAAAAGTTTATATCTGGCATCTGACTGCAGTTCTTATTAGCACTGACCAAGATGCTTTGCAGATTTCGATAATCATCTGAGAGTACAACAGTGTCTCTACTTTTTGGATACAGAAGTTGTTCCTAGGTAACAGTGGCAGAACTCTTTGACGACATTCTCATGTAACTGGAGAGCAAACATTTTTTGCAGTTCTCCATGTGGTGCAGCTGCTTAAAGTGTGATTTATGGTACTGGTACCAACTCGTCGTGGCTTAAGCTCAGCCTGCAACCCAGAGCCACACAGCCGCTCACTCACTCCGTCCCCTTCCTCTCCCTGCTCCCAAATGGATGAGGAGGAGAATGGAGAGAATGTAACTCCTACGGGTTGAGATAAGAACAGTCCAGTAACTAAGGTATAACACAAACCACTACTGCTACCACCA
>JBCJKH010056797.1:6647-21357 GCA_039877255.1 Loriculus beryllinus
CTATATTTGAACAAACAGATTAGCTTCTTCAGTCTTTTGTTAAAAGCTTTCTAGGGAGATTACTCATAGTTAAAAAATGTGAATGAAGTTTCTCATGACTAAATACATTTGTAAAAGATTTTCAGCTGAGATGGTCTTCTGCAGCACAAGGATGCACTGAGGACTGCACCAAGCCTCATAGGAGCATGCTTCCTCCTATTTTGTATTTGCTTCCAGCAGGGAAAGGGCTAACAAGGAAAGATTGTGCTTCAAAGCCCCAGCCATGCCGATGTTAGGCAGCCCATGTCAGCACCATGTTAAATGGATAAACAGGGGCCTCATGATTACCCCACCTCTTATTGCCAATTAAAAAGAAATAAAGCTGGAGACACTGGCACCAGGGCAGAGTCTCAGAAGCTACAATGCTTGGAATATCGCTCAGCCTTGCAGGAGATATAAACAGGGCAGAAATCAATTTTTCTAACTGCACTGGATGCCATGAGATCTGTATCACCACTCTTGGAAATGAAATGCAGGTAATGAAACCAGCTGAAATGAAGACATTACCAACTTGTCACGCTTATTCATAACACACATGAATAGATATGTGTCAGGTGGAATTTAGGATGACTATTGTTCAAATCATAGAATAGAATCATAGGGTTGGGTTGGAAAGGACCTTAAGATCATCTAGTTCCAACCATCCTGCTATGGGCAGGGATGCTTCACACTAAACCATGCCACCCAAGGGGTTGTCCAACCTGGCCTTAAACACTGCCAGGGATGGAGCATTCACAATCTCCCTGGGCAACCCAACCACCCTAACAGTAACGAATTTCTTCCTTATATCCAATCTAAACCTCCCTTGTTTAAGTGTTAACCCGTTACCCCTTGTCCTGTCACTACAGTCTCTAATGAAGAGTCCCTCCCCAGCATCCCTATAGGCCCCCTTCAGATACTGGAAGGCTGCTATGAGGTCTCACGCAGCCTTCTCCTCTCCAGGCTGAACAGTCCCAACTTTCTCAGCCGGTGTAAAAAGCATGAGAGGCTTGCAAGGTGGTGGTTGTGGCTGTTAACTCAGAAGCCACTGAAAGCTATAAAGTAATAGGGCTGTGAATGCCAAAATAACTCACCAGGTGGGAAGAGGAAAACTTAAATACTCTGAAGCCAACTTAGCCACTGAGGGAGGATGGAAGAGCCCTGTAATAAAACAGTAAGACTTAAAAAGCTGATGGTCTCTGTGCAAGTCCTGACTTATTGGTGGTCCAACACCATATTTCAACTTCATGCCATTGTGTTGATCTCAGCTGCAATAGCAAGAGAGATACTCCAAGAAGTAAAGTTACCACTCTTAGCCAACTTGACACTACCCATCATTTCACTGTGGAGAGGGCGTGATTGATTTTCATCCTTTCGTTAGGGAGGGCAGGGGTCAAGATGCACTTTGCACTTGCTCTTAGATCTTAACAGACCTTCAATAGATCTATCCTGCCCTGGGGTGTTCACGTGTTCAAAGGCAACTCTCCCATTCCTCCTGCCTTTGCTGGAGACTGAAGCAAAGGAGTATTCCCAAAGGACAGGCTGCCATTCCTTATTGATTTCAGGGGGGTGTGAGTATGTTTCTGCCTTTGTCAAAGGTGAACCACTGAACCGCTCAACTGGGGATCCCCTCAGTGGAACAGGCTTCAAAACGTTTGTACAAGAGCTCTGGCAATAGAAGATGCATGTCAGGACCACAGATAAAACACTTGAAAGGGATCAGAGCTGAGCTGAGATTGCAGCCACTGGAGTTTATTGCACTGGAAAACAGCCATATGTGGCTGGGTGAAAACTCCCTGACAGCAGGAAAAAGGATGCTCAGAGCCTCTTCTTCCTCCTCTTCCTCTGGTGCTGCAGGACAAGAACTCACAACCCCCATCTTGGGCTTAGTTTACCTTTTTTGATGCAAAAAAAAAAAAAACCTATTTTTTTTTGTTTGGGCTCAGGCATTTGTATATAACTGGGAGCAAGGTTACTTCACTCTGTTTCCAAGTCGTTTAACCCCTGAAAGCCAACTTTTCCCTCATTTTCAATTAGGATTGGAGTAATTTTTAAAAGGAAACATAATTTTTAAAAAAAATGTATTTGAAATGATTTTAAAAATGTTTTAATTGTTTTAAAATGCTGTAATTCTTTTTTTTTTCCAAATTGATTTATTATGCAAAACATCTATATAAGCCACGTAGCATGAAAAAGAAGGCAAAATGGCACATTTTGATCATTTGGGGATTTATCATTCCTTGCATGGAAAGTATTTGCTGGCCATAGCCCTGTTCCTCACACAATTTTATGTCTGGAATACTGGGTTTCACCATGACTTTATGTTTCCCTGAAACTCTCATTTCAGCCAGCCTCTAGCAAGGCAGCCGCTGTGCCTGCGCAGCAAAAGCGTCAGGGGGAGGCATAAGGAGTCTATGGAAGCTCTGTGCAATGAGTACCTGCTCCTGCAGCCCAACAAGCCCAGATGGGTTCCTCCTCTCGAGTGCTTGTGTGCATGTGGGACAACACTTTGCTGCTTTCCCAGGGTGGGAAAAAAGATCTATCTGCTGAAAGTGTTTCTGAAGATCAGGAGTAAGTCCTGCATCCTGGCCCCAGCATCCGTTTGGCTGGCAATGGAGGGGTTTCAGCACTTAGTGGGGTCCAGACCCTACATACAGTTGCCTATTTAAGGAGCTCCACCTATATGAAAGTACACCTTTGCTGTAGGGTCACCTTTGCATCTCCTCATATGAAGCCCCCAAAAGATGCTTTTTGTTGCTGTGATGCAGGTGAGAGTCCCATTTCCCCCAGATGAAAGAGCAAACATCAGGAACTAAAGCAAGATTTCAACGTGTGTGATACAGACATAGCACCTGCAGCACAGGTTTGCTTGTGCTTTCCTTGTCCAGAGAGGAAAAAACAACCCAATTAATGCTGAAAGGAATTCATGAGAGCCACATGAAGGATGCAGGAAACCTCTGTGTCTGCCTGGCTACTCTCATGGACCATGACAATCCCATAAAGGCTGGGTAATACAGTAACATCAGGCCCTCAGGCCCTGGTCCAGGGATGCACTTAAGCACTTGTTAAGCCTTAGGTGTATACTTAAATCCCTGAGGTTTTATTCCCTTAAGCCCTGTACACTTTCTCCATGTGCTGAACCAGGGTGCTAATGTGTTGGGTGGGAAAATATTATTTCAGCCAGCTTATACCTTTGATACGGGATCAATACCTGAATGGAGCATCACTTACAGAGGGCACCAGCCTAGATTTTCTACATGAAAGAGAGCAAAGCAGGTTCAGCTCAACCCTTCCACTGTCAGAATCCATCATGTAAGATCAGGCCACAAACAGCTGCATGTACAGATGTTATATTATTTATTAGAGCAGGCTATCGATATTAGATATGGGGCCAAGAAAGAGGGGGGTAGACAGCAAAGAAGATAAAAATATAGTATTTCTTAACCTCTAGAATAAATGAACATGAGAAAGAGGAATCAGAGGGTCTGAAAAATTTATGCCTATGGGAAAGACACCAGACATATGTTTTTTATAAGTGCTTTCCTACTTCTTAGCGAAGGAGATCACATTATGCAGCATTTCCCCACTCAGAGATGCTGGGACTCCTCAAGAGACAAGCAGGTCCTCGAGCACTGCTGGACCAGTGCCTGCATTTGCCAAGTGAGCAGCTAGGGCTTTCTTGCTGAGTTTTCAGATACAATGACAAGATGGGAGGTAAAACCCTTGCCTCTGCCATTCAAAGGCAAAAGGAAGCCTTTGTGTGTGAAGCTTTCTTCTGGATGCCACACTCACGCTGCTGTCACTGGAGCATCTTAAACCCCAGTACAGGTGAATCACCCCATGGGGACCCTGAAGGCAGCAGCCTGTCCCCGAGAAGCACCACAGCAAGTCATTGCCCAGATATCTCTGCTCAGAGCTCCACCAGCTCTTAGCTTAGACACCCCAAAATCAGCTCCTTAAATCCATCAGCTGCAGCACAGGAGGTCCTTAAGAGAGGGACAACGGATGCCTGCAATACCGAGATGCTGCGAGGTGAAAAGTGCAGTGGCAGAGTGACATTATCCTTAGCCTTATAAGTGTATAATATTAATAATTATTAATAATATGTAATTATGATTACAGCTGACTGAAGCATCCAAGCAGGGGGAGCAAATTCTCCATCTCAGAAAAGAATCTGCTCTTCTTTCTTGAACACAGAAGCTGCTGCTGCCACCCTGCTGCCACTGCTGCTACAGAGCTTGGTTTCTTGTGCTGCAGCCCAGCTGAGGAGGTGCTGGGTGAGAAGCTGAGGACTGCAATGGGTGCTGCATCCTCCCAGCAGCTCTGGGTGCATGGCTGTGGTGCAGCAACGCTGGGGTTCATCCCACTGCTGGGCTGCAGAAATAGGTGACCAGACAGAAAAGATGTGAATACAAGGAAAAGGCAGCACCAGGAGGTCTTGGTGTATGATTTCAAACAGCTTCAGAGTGGCTGGAAATAACCAGAGGGGGATGTTTCCAAACAGCTTTGTGCAGCATTTTCCTTGCATTAATGCAAAACAGATTGGGTTGGAGCAGGCGAAGCTGGTGAAGGTGAAGGGGAGCTGTGCTCTGCTCGCTGGTGTTGAGGTGAGGTTGAGCAGGGGAAAAGCCTTGAGGGCTGATGAATGAATTAACTGCTGGGGCTGATGAAATACCCACTGGGCACTGGAATCCAGGGCAGTTTCCCAGCTCTGTTGCAGGAACGAGGAGCAGCAGAAAAAAGAGGTGACCATGGACCTCACTTGCTTTTTTGACCCAGGCAGCTGTCTGCACACCAGGACTCTCAGCACTGCCAGTGAGGGCAAGGACTTGGTGCAATTTATGGTTTAGAGGGGTAAGCTAAAGTCCTGCTTCCCCCAAGGCTGCCAGCACCTCCAGAGCACTCTCCCAAACAGTGATGGGGTCCCTGCCTCTTCCCCCACCAGAATCCTTCCTCAGACAATGACTTCTTCATTTCTCATTGAATTTGTCCCCATCCAGCTCTTTTCATGCAATAGTTTGCTCATTCTCTTCCTTCCTTTACATGTTCCTCTTCTCCCCTGCCCAACAAGCCGAAGTGCTGTGGTCTAATCATGCTTACGGTTGTCTCAAGGACCAATGCAACCACAGGACTGTGTTCACTCCACCTGCAGCATCAACCACCCAGGTCCCTAAATCTGCCTTGTGGGATGCTATTTTCTCACCATATCACTGCTGTCCTCCCTCTTCCTTCTCCCATTACAGTCACATCACCTCCTCCTACATCAGGGTATGAGTTGTGCCCATGGTCCCATGCATCCCATGTCCCCTTGGACACTCACTACTCACTTTCTTCATGGTTAAAGAAATTATCCCTTCAGTTACCACGTATCTATTTCGCTTTCCAATGCTGTTGAGTGAAAAAATGAGTGGTCTCCTGTAATGAGTGCATCATGTAGATAGAGCTGACAATGGTACACACCCTTCTCCCAAGGGTGTCAACCCCAAAAGAGATAGAACCGCTGTTTGAGAGTAGAAACAGCAGACAGAAGTGTTGCAAGGGTGGGTGGGTAGAAAGGGAACAGGGGTGGTGCAGTCTTGGGTTGAGGGTACTTCAGCTGGGATTATATGCTCCTTCATACATGAAAACAGAACGTCACCCCATATTCCTGTTGGGTACCCAGGGCTGGTCATCACCAACCCATTGTGAGGGAGGACTTGTACCCATTATCCTTTTTAACCAAGGGGAGTCCCTTTTGGATGCTGGAGGTCTTCTTCTTCCCTGGGTACCCTCTATCCGTGGCTGGACTCACATCAGGGCAGTGGGAGCTGCCATTGCCACTGCAGACGTGTCCAGGCACGATCAAAGTGCTGCAACACGGAGTTATGTCTGTGCATATTAGGGACTAGATAGGCTTATTGCATTAACACAGTGAAAGCAAATTTTGGGGATTTAATTGACCTGAGCAAGGAAATGCAGCTTTATCTTTGAAACTATTTATGTATGTTTAAAGCGGAAAAAATGGCTTTGAAATCAGACCCTTAGAAAGAATAAGAGAAAACAAAGCTCAAACCCATTCTATTGCTTAGTGGTATTGTATTGAGCCAAAAGCATACTTAGAACAACAAATCCATCCCTATTGTCCCTCCTCTAAAATTCAGATCAGAATGTGTCAGGGGTCACATTCATGGCAGGCTCTAGCTTGCCAGGCATTAGGAATTGCAGAGCAGGTAGGTAGGCAGGAAGCAACATCCCTCAAAGGAAAACTTCCTGGGTGCTACTGGACCACTGCCTCCATCACCTCCTGTGCTCTCCAACACCATCAGGTCTTGCACCAGAGCCATGACCCACAGTGAGACTGCCCCTCCAATGTCACAAGTGTCACACAAGTGCCTCAGGAAAGGCTTTCATCCTTGTTTTGATACCTTCTCAGGGCTGGGGTTTTTTTAGTGCAGTATCTCATTTATTCATATGTTCCTCATACATTTATCAGTGACTGAGGACTCTGTTGTGCCATACAGCATAATTAAATGTATCAAAATCAAATCTCATCCATTATTACAGATGAGGCAGGTGAGATTTCTTTTCTTTCTGCATCAAGCACATAAGAAAATCACTACATTAACCCAACAAGATGCACACCTGAAGCTGAAGGCTGCACTGCAGAGAGACTGAGGAGATCAAAGGTTTTTCTACCTTCCTTGAAGCTGTGCTTGAAACAAACAACTATTTTTTCTCAAACCCCTGCATTTTATTTAAAGAGCTGATATCTTGCCTGTTTATTTTCAGTTGCTAGTGGTTTGTCTGCAACCAAATAAGTCTTTTCTTAACCCCTTCTTCACAACATCACTCAAGGGATGGGAGCTGTGTAAGTCTCCAAGCCTGACTCTCATGATGCCCTGGACAGCCCTTAAGTCTTTCATGCAAAGTCTGACACTGTGTTTTGGGGATGTGCTTTGAGCTTTTACCACTGCAAAGTCTCATTGCTGTTGCTGAGCAGAAATTCCTCCACTCACAAGGCTCTGCTGAGGGAGCCCAGCACTCACTGTAACCTTGTACAGTTGGATTTTTAGCACCAAGTCCTATTTTAAGCAGAACCCGTTAGAATTATTACATGTTACCATATAAATCCCCGTCAGCCATGTCACACGGTGAGTGACATTTCCTGACAGTGTGCTCCATCATCACGGGACCTATTTGCAAAGCACTTCTTTAAAGTTACAGCGAGCATCAGGAATCAGCATTTGGCTGAAGCCATCTCTACCCCCAAAACCCGAAGGTTTTATTCTCTTTTATTCTATCTGTCTTAGAAGGGGCTATACAACTCATTTTGCAGGGCTTCAAGCCCAGGGAAACAAGAGCCTCAGCCTTCAGTTTTGGCTGCAAGGGCTTCTTCTAGGAGTTATGGCTTCCCTGGCTTGCACTATCTGGCATGGTCCTGGTGTCCCATTAAGCTGGGACACTTCTTGCCTCCATTCTGCAATCCATTGTGAGGGTAGCACTCTCCAAGACTGTAATTAAGGCTCCACAGGTTTGCACAGAGAGCAGTGGGTGGTTATTACATTAAAAAAATAACCCTACCACTAGGGATGAGGCCTTAGGTTAGCTCAGCCTGTATCGGGCATCAGAGAATCCACATGAGAGAGCTGTTTAAAACCGGGCTTTTAGGGGCACTGAGCAGCTCGCTGCTGGAAAGCACCTCAACATCACATATACGCTTTATTCCATTTTGTTTCCAGGATGACTAATAAAAGTTATGGAGGATAAACAGAGAAGGGCTGAAATGGAATTTTATCCTAGTGTGCCATGCTCCTCCAGCACTTAACTCCAGATCCTTCTATTGTTTCCTTTCTTCTCCTCCTCTTCCTCCTCCTTGTCCTCTGCCTCTTCCTCATTTTTCTTGTTCTTTTTTTCTTCTTCTTCTTCTTCTTCTTCCTCTTACTATTTCTTCTGCTTTTCCTCCTTCTTCTTCTCGTTCTTCTTCTTCTTATTATTATTAGTCTTTTTCTTTGTCTTCTTCTTCATTCTCTCCTCCTTCTTTTTTTCCTCTTCCTCCTCCTCCTTTTTGTTCTTCTTCAACAGTATTAGTATTAGTATTAGTAATAGTATTAGTATTAGTATTAGTATTAGTAGAAGTGTTAGTGTTAATGTTAGTATTGGTACTGGTGTTGGTGTTGGTGTTGGTATTCATTTCCATTTCAGATGCAAACAGCCATGCTGGAGCCATGGCACAATCCCCAGGTGCCTTTGTGGAACAGAGACTCAGTATGGATGCAACAGGGTGGAAAAAGACGGAAAAGGAGAGGATTTCCTGGTGTCCTGACCAGATACAGTGGGGCAAATCTTGGGGGCTGCTCCATGCACTCCACTGCCTGGGATCTGATGCATTCCAGCAGGACCTGTTTTACATGAAGCATGTATAAGAGTGGGAAGCAGTAAATGAAAGTTTCCTTCTATGCAGGGAGCAGGGTGAGTCATGGAGCACTCACGGCTTTTATCCAGACAGCTGAAAATGAGGAGTAGCTGTATGTGTGGGTCCCAGCCCTGTCTAGACTCCATCAATGCTCACAAAAGGAGGATAACAGGCAAACGAGGTGAAGGGACAGGCTCCTCTCCCTGTAAGCATCCCAGTAATTAAATAGAGATATGGTTAATCCATGGTGCTCTGGTACCTCAAAGCCACACCAGTACCTTGCACCGACCTGCCTAGATGGGAAGCAACACTCCTCTGGCATAACCCACACTGCTTTTCCCTGCAGTCTCCACAGGACACAGCCAAAAGACTTTCTTGATGACATGCTAAAAGCAGAAGACATCAAATAACACTGCTGGTGTGGCCTGAGGTGCTGCATGGGACACAAGTGCCTAGGTAGGCACCAAGATACCACCAATTTCAGTGCAAGTGCTCAGATGGCTGCGTAAAGCTCAGCCCTCTTGTTTGGAAAAGACAGTGATTCGATGCATGACAGCACAAAGAAGTAAAACCGACCCATAAGAGGGAGAGAAAAAAGAAACGAGCCAGGCTTAAGAGCCTTAAACACTTCTTTGACTATCACATGCAAGCCCAACAATGTCTTCTGAAAGGCTTGCACGGGAGTCCTGACTGCTACCAGGTGTTAGTGGATGAGACCTAGGAATGGGATGGAACCTGCTGCCTATTGCAGTTTTGGCTATAGCCAAGGAAAACATCAAGAGCAGCCAGTTCAGTGTGGTAGCATGACTGGCCAAGGCAGAGGTTGGGGTAAGGGTGCTGTAGTGGCCCCCTACCAACCTGTTCCAGCCATAGGGAGACAGTGTGGGGCAAGGAGAAGAGGTAAGATCATATATCCAGCACATCTGAGTTTTTGTCAATGAAGAAAATGAGGGAATGTTGCTTTTTAATTCCATCAAAACACACTTCTTGCTGTCTTAGCAGATTCCTGTTGACATATGGGATACAGATATCAAATAGCCCAGTTTAAAAGAAAAATGAAGCAAATCTTTTACTGTTTTATAACAGGACAGACCTTTCTGCAATTACCTAGCTTCAAACTGGCATCTTTATGAGCAGGAGCAGAAAACACCCAATCTAAAGAGGAAAGCATCCTCTCCGTCATTACTGACCAGTGAGAGTCATCGTGCCCTTAATAAGAACTTGAGGGCAAGCTTAGTGATCAACTACTTACGTAAAGAATCATGTGGTTGCTTCAAACCATGATGCCATTTAAAAATAAATCATTTTTCCTAGAAGACTCAGTTGGGTTTGGATGACAAGGCCTCATATCTGCGCTGCCATAAGACTTCCTCTGCGTAAAACAGGCAGCCCTTTTGACCCCAGGGACTTTGCTTCCTACAGAGGAAATCAAGAAGGAACAAAGTTCACTGGGATCAAAATAACCCTTTGCACAAAAGCATGTTTGCACACGCATGGCTGTGTGCAAAGAGGGAATGCTCAGCCTGGCTACCCCACTGCAGTGATGGCAGGTGGGCATTGGGATGTGAAAGCAGAGCCAAAGCTGCCGCCTTAGAAACCAGAGGGCTCGTTTCCTAAAGTGCTTAGTCACCTCTAATGACTCCTGCATCAGCTGCGGGTTCAGGAATGACTCATCTGCGATGAGCTGGAGAAACACTGAGGAGAACGGCAGGGCAGCTAACACAGCTCGATTTTTGCTGCCTAAATGAATTCGGCACCCAAGTAGCAGCCAGCAGTACTTAATAATCACATTACACTTGAAGCGATAAGACAGCGACACATGGCAGATGACAGAGGAAGAAACCAGCAAGTGCTCGTGCTGGCTCCTCTTCACTCTCGTGTCTTCACATTGGGCATGAAGAGGAGTCACTACAAGCTGCCATGGGACCCACACGAATGCAACACCTGATCCAAAGAGATATTTTCACCACGACTTCAGATTTATCCTGCTTCAGGTTTTCTCAAAGCAGAAGCAAGCCATCACGGCACTGCAAGTCAGTGTGAATCATCAGCGCAGCCCCAGCCACAACGTGGCTGTGGTGCTTTAGAGAACCAGCAGCCGGTGGGAGTGGAGGGTGCTCCTGTGGTTGGTTGTTTTTCTAAGATACTGTGGGCTATTTTGGGGAAGCTGCCTTGGTTCCTGCTGCCTTCAGCCAGCTACAAGGCTTTGCTGTGAGCATTAGTTTCTACCACCCCGGTGATTGGGTTACTGGGGCCACCACTTTGGTGCTTGAGTCAGCATCTCTGCTGGCATCCTTAGATGGGTGTCAAAGGGACAATGTACTGGGGAGAAAGAGGCTTGAGGAGGGGGAAACCAGGATGTGCTCCTCTCTCCTTCCCACCCTATCAGCCAACAGAGAAGAAAGCAAAAAGGCTGTGGGAAAGGAAGGGAGTTCGAGGGCACACACTGCATTCACTCTGCTTTCCCATGGTGGCTGGAAGTAGATGAGCAGCACCATGCACCATGGGGAGAAGAACACTTACCCCCAAAATGAGAGCTGTTAACATGAATTTTGGGAACCAGAAATAACAGTGTAGCATATCTGCATGCCTGTCTGGCATTGATGAGTCACTGGGACCAGTCACTTGTGACAGAGCAGCAGTGGAGCCCATAGCAAAACGGACAGGGAGAGCACACCTTTTATTGGCACTGGCTCAGTGTTTCCCACTTGCAGCAAGTTGAGCAGCCGCTGTTACCAGGACTGCAGGGAAGCATCTCAGTGCCACTTGGCACAGAGGAAGGGGAGCGGGTTCATCTCTGGGGAGTCCTGGAAGGAGCCCGGCTCCTCTTGTTGACCTTTTAATTTTGCTTCCTTTAAAGGCTGGGGGGAGAAGGGAGGGAGCTCCAGGACAACTCAGTCTGAAAGGAGGAAAAAAGGGCAAGCTAAGGCTGTGGAGTGTTTGGCAGAGACCCAAAGCACAAGAGCACAGAGACCGTGAGAAAAATGTCAGTTTACTGTCCAACTGGATGGAAATCAGATGTCGCTTTGGGACTTGTAAATGAATAAAGGACCAGGCAGGAAAGGAGGGAAGATCCAGCTGGGCTGGAGGAGGCGATAAAGCAGGACCTTGATCCTGAGATGGTTAATATCTGTGGGACTTATTCCTACAGGCAGCAGTGAACATTCTGTCATGGCATAAACCCTTCACTGACAGCTAAACCAGATCTCCTGAGAAAGGACTTGAGGGCTTTGATGTCACAAGTAGCTGAAGAGGAGGAGGGAAGCATGAGGATGGGGAAGAAAGTCTTGCAAGCCTCACTGCATGGGCAGAGCCCATCTGGTAAGGGCAGCCACTCCAAGAGCACTGAGCAGCATCTGTTGATGTTCCAAGTTCACCCAGTGGGTGCTCTGATGAACGGCCTGCGGATGCTGGGTGTTTGCTGGGGGTGGATAACACCCGGAGTGGCAGGAGGAGGACAGAGGGGTGGCAGAAGAGAAAGGACATCGCCAGGGGACAGCTTGCAGCAGGGTGGGCACACAGAAGCCTTCAGAGCTCGAGTGACTTTTGCTGTTCAGTGTGCAGACCATGGTACACACACTAAGACTGATGGAGGAAGTTGTCCATGCATGCAGTCAAAACACAAACAATAGCATACCTTGACTATTTCACTAGGGATACCACTAGATTCAGCATCTCCCATGGGACCTCCTGTTTGCAGCTATTTGGAAAAAGGTAAAACCAATGCAAGAGGCAGCAGGGACAGTTCAAGAAACCTTTGTAAGCCTTGTTTCAACCGTGCTAAATAGAGGAACACTCAGAGACTTCTGCTTGAAACCACTCACAATTGCTCTTGGTTGCAGAGCCATTCCTGCACAGCAGCTAAAGTGGTCCAGGACGACCCATGGCTGGACTGAGCGAGCAGCTCGAGGGCAGGCAGTGATTGGAAACACAGCATTCAGAGCATCCTTTTTCATGTGCCGTGCTCTGCCTGCCAGGCAGGGACAAAAGGCTGGTCCTCACTATTTCCCAGCAACTCGCCGTGGGAAGCTCATTCCTGCTTGCCCTGGGCTGGCTGTCAGCGTGGGCTGGGAACGCAGCCACCGCACTGGGATCCGCAGGGCCTCTTTCTGTAAGGAAATAAAGCTGTGCTCTTTGCACAGGAGCACTGTGGGGCTCACTAATAGCCAGCCATGGTCCAGCATTCTGCTGCGCAAAGAGGTATAACTACCAGGAAGGATGGCTGATGCCCCAAAATGCTCTAAGTCCCACTCTGGCATGAGAGGGGATCACATCTCCTGCTTGCTGCAGAGTTTGCCATGTTGATTGATGCTCTCCTCCACCCTGCATGTTGTGGCCACATGCAACCTCTATTGTTAGCATCTGAGTGCAGAGCAAGGAGCATGACTCCTGCACTGCAGAGGTTCTCCATCTTTCTGGAAAGCAGCCCTAGAACACAGTGGACAAATACATTTTAGGACATAGTTTCCAGTACAAGCAGCTATGGGAAATCTGACCAGGGGCATGGGTCACCACAACCTTCAGCTTCAAGGATACGCAAGATTAAACATTTAATGGGTTTAAAGATTTAACAGCTTCAACAGTATCCTTGGTTGCAGTAGCCATACAGAATGCATCTGTTCCACAGTGTACATGTCATGTGCTACCCTACACTGGTGGTGGGAAGAAATCAATCAAGCTGAAACTGCATTCGGTTGGTTGCACAGCCCTCAGTTTTGCTGCCTGTCCATTCTCATTCCCTAAAATACACCACAGTATCCAGCTTTTAAAGCCAGACCTATGGGATATTGCAGGCTATTGTAAGCTGCTCTCAAGAATGACATCTAAAGAAGAATGGGGTGGGCTTTGCATCCTCCTTTGCTCTTCCTCTGGCCATGAGGTCCCATAGGAAAATCCTCTATGAGGAAGTCCTGAAGAGGGCTTATGCTTACAAGGAGGATGTTTAGCTCAGCCTTTCTTCAGGTCAAGGCTTGCACAAGTACATGCATCCTTCCAGAGAGGAATCTGAATGCTCTGGAGGCAGGAAGGGAAAGGGAAAAAGCATAAACACTTAGAAAATGCCATTTGACCTTAATGGGATTTACTTTGTGCCTATGGTCTCCCTGAAGCGATAACACCACATAACAGATTGCAATTCATTAAAGGTAAAGCAAGCCAAAGCAGAAAATCCACCTTTAAGCAGAGTAGAGGAGCCCACACAGTGTGCTGCTGGGCCCAGGAGGGGAAGGACATGGAGCAGAACAAAGCTTTGGGCACAGGGGCTCAGTTAAGTGGCCACACAGCAAAGAAAAAGGGCATTTTCCAGGCTATTTCAGTGCCACTGAGCTCCACGACTCCTAAGAGGGAATGTTGCGCATGGAATGGAGCTAGCAGGTCCCAGAGAAATCTGGCTGCATCTGCGCTCAGGCACCAGGAGTTTCAGTGCTGTCCTGGTACCTGCAAGCCAGGAGAAACATTCTTCACCTCCCTGGGCTCAGAGGTTGAGGTTCAGGCTACAGAAACACACCTCATGAGCAGAGACTCCAAATGCAAGCAATCCCCTTGGTCTGATGGGATCTGGGCGGCTTTGGAACCCAGAGGGCTGCTGCAGATGCTACAACCACGGCTGGCTTTTGGAGCCAGGGCAGCAAGGGACCAGCCCTTTGTGAGTGCAGCACCCTTGGAAGCCATCATGGGAGGCTTCTCCACCCAAGGGTGACCTCCACCTCACCAAAGATTTCATTCACCTTCAATGAGGTTTAAGGGAGAGAGATGCTGGGGTTGGGTGAGGCGCTTGGAGGGGCAGGAACATGCAGAAATGTTCAGAGAGGGCAGGTGAGCCCATAAGTGTAGCCAGTGAGGCCACTAAGGCAGTGTGGAACCCTAAACCGACAATCACCTCCCCAAAAAGCCTGTATCTGGAAACCCACACAGCATCTTCACAGCCTCGTGTGACCCTAGCAGGGATGCCTGGAATCAGGGCTCCCTCTAGAGGGTTTTGTGCAGCCACCAAATGACCGCGCTAGGGCCTCAGGGAGGAGATGGGATGGAACCGCAGGGCACTGCCTTCCTTCCCCTGAGGTCCTGCTTTGCATGGGGAGGCATGAACAGCATCCCCACGTTGCCCTCAGCTAACGTGCATCTTCAGCTCTGCCAAAGTGGGTGGCAGGGGCAGACACTCAGCCGGAGACATCAGAGCCATTGAGGTGAAGTACCTGGTGGCCACCCATCGCATGGACTTGCAAGAATCATAGAATCGTTAGGGTTGGAAAGGACCTTAAGATCATCCAGTTCCAACCCCTCTGCCATAGGCAGGGACAC
>JBCJKH010056797.1:21457-33369 GCA_039877255.1 Loriculus beryllinus
CCCCCCCCTCCCCCCCCCCCCCCCCCCCCCCCCCCCCCCCCCCCCCCCTAATCTAAGAAGACAAAAGTTGCTCCCATCACTCAGCTGAGAAAGGAGTGTGCTGAAAGAGGTATCTCTGCTGCTCTGGCAGCACATTGCTGCTCGGTCAGGGCAGTGGGTGGGGAGGAGCCATTCAAGGTGTCAAATAATGGCAAGGAGCTAAGAAAAACTGCAGGGAAATTATTAACCTCAGCTATAAATACTCCGTTAAATTGCCATAAAACGCATGCAGTGGTAGCATAAGATGCTGCAAACAAATGGCCATTCATTCAAGTACTGAGCAGGGCTCCTAAACCACAATTAACATAAAAATGCTCTACCTCAAGAAACCAGAGTTTTAGCCTATTGTTTTGGGGTTTTTTTAATTATTCAGAGCAATATTAAGATGCTGAAATGTGTCGCAGCAGCTTTTTAGCCCTTGTCCATAATAAAGAGCAGGCATTTTCAATCTGTATTAGAAAGAGCGGCTGCCTGGTTGTGTTGTGCCCAGCAGAATCTGAATACCGGGGGAGGCAAAATCCTCCACTAGCAGCATAATTATAAACAAGGAGGTTTCACATTTTACTTGCTGAAAGGAAGAGATTTGGGGAATTGGGTGCACTTTGTTTTCCAACTGGGCCACCGTGATACTAATGAAGGGTGAGCCAGAGGAGGGAAGCCTGGTTAGAAGAGGTTCAGGGCTTTATTCCTTGTGGAAGTGGAGCCGTACACCTAGCAGCAGAGCAGCAGCACATTAAGCTGTCACTTGTGATGTGTGTACCCATCAGTGGGAGAAGGCAGGGGTTTCTTAGCTGGTAATCTCAAGTCTGGATGGCTGATTTTGTTACCCCTGTCAAAGATCTGTCTTTTTTTGTTTTTCTAAGTCTCTCCTAAATCAGTCAGGTTTTGGTCATTGGTACCTGGAACATGCAACAGACCAGTACGATTCACTGCTCGCTTTACCTTAATACTTTGAGTTTTTCATTTCCCTGCTGTAGACTGTAATCCCCTACATAGTAATTAGAAGGTGGATCTTCAAAGCATGGATGCTAAACAGAAGCCTCCTCAGATTCAGTTTCCTACTATCTGTTTATCCAGTCTAGAACTAGATTTACACAATGAGTGGGATGCCCGCTTGGCATAATTTGCACCAAGAGCACCTTTTCTGAGAGGATCCTTCTTCAGTTGATTTCCAGCAAGTATCTGAATGCACCCAGGTTTGAGGAGGTCTTGATTTATGTGTGTCAACACTAGGTTAGCTGGCAGCTCCAGGCTTTGTGTGGAGAAGTGCCTCATCCTGAAAATGATTGTTTTAATTTCATTCTAAAGGTAGAGGATATTAGAAACCAAAGTCTTAATGGCTTACTATAAAATATGGAATAGCAACTACCCGTTACATTTGTTATTGTCTCTTTCTTCTGTAAATCAATATAATTGAATTTCTCCTAACTTCCCCAGTATTGCATGTAGCTGTGTGCAATCACAGGGGACATTGCACAAAGATGAATAAGCACAATGCTGTTTTCAATGAGCAAGGCACCCAATAGCCTCTCCATGAAATACGTTTTGCAGCACGCTCACGTTCCCCTGAGCCAGCCTGGCTCTGTCCTGATGGAAGACTCCTTTCCCTGCAGTGACTGGGACTGTCTGCAATATTCAGGAATAGCACATGGACTTCTTACTGCCAGGATTGTCCCAGTCTCGGGAGTGGATGAGACCTGCAGAATAAGCTTTTTGGTGTCAGTGAATTGATTCCCAACTGAAGTTTGTTTCTGTCTCAGTTTTCTCAACTGTGTGACTTTACCAGCTACCTGACTTCTCACCTCACTTTTGATTTGTTTTCCTTTGCCAGGATTCCCCAGGTACGGGGCAGTTAGAGCTCAGCTTTGCAGAGCATCAGCAGAGAATCTGGCCTCACATTTTGCTGGGCTATGGTCACGCTAGCTTTTGAGGAGGGGGTTAACCATGCTCCTGGGGCATGCACCCAAGCAAACATCCTGCATGCATGGCTGGTGACGCTGCTGCCTTCAGATATTGTTGGTATTGAAATGTGCACATCCTCCAGCTGGAATGAATTACCAGCACCCTTGGAGAGGGCTTTCCGGGGACTCAATCCCTACCTGATGCAGAAGGACTTTACTTGCTAAGCACTCCCCAGTGAGGGCACAGACTCTTCTGGCTCGCTGTGAAGAACACTAGTATGCTTATCAGCTGTTGAACTCCTCCTCCCACCACGAAGAAACCCCCTAAAAATCCCAAACTACCATAAAAATGTGTTGGCAGAACAGGAGCGGAGTCATGCAGCGATATTTGGAAAACGCGATCTTGTTTTCAAAATAGATTAATGATGGGTTTGGTGCCGGGGAGTCTGCCCTTCCCAACCCCCCCTTAGAAAAGCATTACAGGCAGGTCTGCAGTCTAGCAGTGTAACTTCCTAAAGAATAAACAAAAGACTAGCTAATAATAACAGCGGCACTACTATTACTACTAATAGCTTGCTTCTGGCTGGCAACGTCTGCGCTCTTACGAGCCTGCTCTGAATGAGAGGAGCGGCAAGGAGGAGGTCACAAGCCCAATTAACTGGGCTCCACCCTGGCAGGGGCAGTGGCATTGCCTGATGAAAACTTAATGGCAAGGTTAAATGGCTGCCCCTCCGGATCCTGCTGCAGTCCTTGCTGCTCCCAGCGGGAGATAGTTTGACAAATCTGAGGCTTTTCCCTTGCTGGAAGCCAGGCTCTGATCTCACCCCGCAGAGGGCTGCGCTGACTGGAGGGGAGATAAGATGCAGTAGGTGCTTGAGAGAATAAGTGCCTTGGATGTGCCCTGAGCAGCCTGTTGCCTCCTAGGGCTTGTTCAGGGCATGGGGAGCAGAGGAGAGGGTGGATACGTTTATCCGGCAGAAATGCACTTTTGCAGATGACCTGCACTCAGCCCGCTTTGCCAGGGGATAGCCTGGTCTACTTGTCCTGGAAATACTGCCAGCGCAGCTCTAGCCCCTACCCAAAACATTCCTGCCTACCCTAGCAACGTTTTATTCTGCAGCAGAACCGGACCAGTTGGAGCAGAAGCGCTGCTCGGAGGCATTGATGCTGTGTCTTGCCGTGAAGGATGCGAGCGGTGGCTCCTGGGGATGCAGGGCAGCCCGGGGCCAGGGCATTGCAGTCACATGCTGCTACTGCAGGGCTGGAGGAGAATTAGTAAAATTTGCTGCAGGATTCCCACACCCTTGCAGCAGAGACTGGCACTGCATCCCAGGGGCCTCTGATTCAGCTCTTTCTCCCTTTGGTCTTGATTGCCAGCACTACATTTTTATCAGATACCATGGACTATAAAGTGATTCTCTTAAAAGCTGCTATTCAGAGCAATCTCCCCCCACCCAGTGCTATTCTTTAATGAAATCAATACACAGAGTTGTTATGTGTTATGTTGTTTGTAAGCTATAAGCTTTCAAGCTAGGAATTGGATCAACGTTATTTAAAGCCTTTTCAATTTACCATGCCTGCCAGCTTACATTTTGACTGTGGTATTTTGCCCAAATTGCATCAACTTGCTAAAGGAAGAAATTTAGGTATGTTAACAAGAAGGATTAGAGTCTGTCATCAGGATTTACCTGCTTGTCAGCAGAGATGTGGCTGCATAGACTTTGTTTTTCCTGTCAGTTCCTCACTTTGCTTGTGTGCATGTGTAGCTACAGCACAGCCTCCTTTCAGGCACTGTCAGACTGCACCACGCACTGTTTGCTAAAAGGAAAGCCAAGGTGTGAGCCTGCAGAGGCACTGGAAGTTGCACTGCTATGCCCAGTCTCCCTCAGCTCTCTACTGTGCCAAAGCATCGTGATCAAAGCTGTAACGTTGCCAGCCTGCCCCTGCCCATGGGAACCCACCTGGGTCACTGCAGCAACGCTGGACTAAGGCTGCTGCTAAACCAGCCTCCAGCTTCCCCTTTTTGAGCTCTTTTTAAACTGTAGTTTCGCAGTTGCACTAGCGCAGAGTTGGGTATTGAACTTCTCTCCTTTTTTCATAGTCGGAAGGTGGGAGGGCAAATGAGCTGTGCTTAATAACCCTATTGATGAAACTAGTCCCAACTCCCCCATGAAGTTCATTGCTCATTAAAGCGAACAGGCTGCAGCGATGCTTTTGGCTCTTTGCTCCTTTCAGCAGTGCCCCACAGACCAAACGGCAGCACTGCAGCTCTCATCACCGACATGGTATCTTTTTCTGCACAAAGATCATTCAAAGCATTTTCCTTTGGAATAAAAGCTTTATAGTTAGTGAGGAGATGTGAGGAGATGCTGTCAGGTTAGCGGCTCAGTGAGGTGATGAGTGGTTGAAGTGACTTGCAGCATGCAGACTACGTCTCCCACAAGTCCTTTGGACTTGTATATGTGACATTTTGGTTTGATCCTCATTAGGAGATAGCAGCACATCCCTTCCCTTCCTGGGCAGACCTGAAACTGTGTGTGTAAGTGGTGGTGGTGGGAGAAAGTGCGGCTGGCAAAGGGGACAGAGGAGACAGATGCTATCAGAGATGCCATGGCCCATGCTTCTGTTTTGCCAGCTTTGTTATGTTGGTCAGAGCAGTGGCTTTTTACCCTTCTCTTGCCAAAAAATAGCTGTGCTGGCAAATGTCCCAGTGCTGATGCAGTCGTATCACTTGAAAAGGACTTTGCTGGCATTATTTGCTCTCTCTCAAGAGCCAGTCTGTGATATTCCAACCAAAGGACGTTGCAATAAGCTGCATTTCTGTAAGGGTGTTTGCAGGGAGATGCGATCTGTAGCTGGGTAAGGTGGGGATGCTCAGGAAAGAAAAGATATCCTTTAAAAAACACGAATCAACCACTTGCAAATTTATCCGCATTTCTGTTACCAACCCCCCCTCCACCCCCTCAAAAAACCCCAACAAACCCCAAAGTCTGGTTTTTTTGGGGTGCTCCTGCTCCACTGCACGTTTTTTGGACCTCTGCAGTCACTGCGAGAACCAGACAAGTGCAAGCAGGAAAGGAGTAGTTTTATCTTCATGAGAATGGCTAAGCCACAGAGACCAAGGATTTTGTCAGAGAAGCTCCAGGGTGTCCTGTGGTGGTGGATTGGAGCCTGATTGTCTCTGACCACTCCAGCCCAGCCTCTGCTGGACATTGCTGGACACTTGCACAACACTGAATGGGAGTCCCTATCTCAGTTGTGAACGGTTCCCCTGGCATTAGTGGGCTAGCAGGGAAAAAATAGAGATGGTTCTGTGCTCACATGGAGCTGTCCCATTCAAGCTGTGTGACAACACATTTCACTATGCTGTGCTCTTGTTCAACACACAGGAAAAGTTCTTGCAGTAAGAAATTCCAGGTAGCATGTGTCATAGAATCATAGAATAGTGAGGATTGGAAAGGACCTTAAGATCATCAAGTTCCAACCCCCTGCCACAGGCAGGGACACCTTACACTAAACCATGCCACCCAAGACTTTGTCCAACCCGGCCTTGAACACTGCCAGGGATGGAGCATTCACAACTTCCCTGGGCAACCCATTCCAGTGCCTCACCACCCTCACAGGAAAGAATTTCTTCCTTGTATCCAATCTAAACGTCCCCTGTTTAAGTTTGAACCCATTACCCCTTGTCCTGTCACTATAGTCCCTAATGAAGAGTCATTGCTTGCTTAAGCCGAGCAGGATTTGGGGATAGAGGTGTTGGAAGTGACTTTGTTTCGTTGGTGCAGGCAGAGCTGAATCCATGCTTGGAGATCCTGTCAAGGGAAGGAAGCGGCCTTGGAGGATGTCCCAGACAGAGACCTATGGTGTAGATGATCACTGACCAGACTGCTCCTGGCTGGGAGTGGTGGCAGTGATTTACCGTTACTGACTCGTCCTCAGACATCTACATCTGCTCTTGTGCCAAAGGTGTTTTCACTTTCTAATAAGCCTGCTTGACAGCCCTCTGAGATATTTTGTCATGAAGGGCAATGGTACAGCTTAAGTTTCATTGCTAATAACTGCATTACAGCACAGACTGCCCAAAGCAATGAGGGACTTCAAACATGTCCATAGAAAAACAGAGAGACATGTTAACTCATCCCTGAGGTTTTAATTAGAGCAACTGCAGGTGGCAGGTAGGCAAGTCTGCAGCATCTCACAGGCTTTGCAAGGGGGTCTCAGCCCTCCAGCTGCTCAGGCCAAATCTGCAGACAGAGAGAGGCCATGTGTTAATAAAGAGCATCAGGAAAGAGGATCTGGTCGCTTTTAAGGTCTTGTGGAACCAAAACTCCCCTAAATTCACGGTTCAAACACATGATGTAGTAGGACACCTGAAATTCTCCCCAGGCCCTTTCACAAAGGACACAACTCAGCTATGGCAGAGCCAGAGGGGATGGTTTGGAAGAGAAGCAAACAATTTAGTTTGGTCTGTATACGACTCCCTGCTGCCCTGTTCATGCTGGGAGGGACACTAGAGAGCTAGAAAACGAAGGACCACAAGAAGTTGCCCTTCTGATTTCCACTGCTCTGCTGCTGGGACCAGCTCCCCCCATGCAAACACTGGGAGAAGATGGGCAGGACACAGCTTGCATCAATCTGCAGCGCTATGAGGATAAGCATGGCCCTAGGAACGGCAGCTCCTGTTCGCAGCTGACGGTTTTCTTTCCAACCTTCACTAGATGGTGCTCTGCACCCTCCCGTGAAGCCGCTTGGCAGCAAAGCGTGGTCCTCCCGCATATTCAGTGGTGCTCTTGGGTGGGAGAAGAGAGGGCTCTGCAGGAGGTGTTTTCTGCATAGGCAAAGCGCACTGCACGGTGGCAGGGGGCTGGAGAAGTAGCTGTCTCTTTGGCTGTATTGAAATGCAATGGGAGATGCTTAGAGGAAGAGAAGGTTGAGCAGAGGAAGCAAAGGACAAAGCCATCCCTGTCTGAAAGTCCTGGTTTGCATGGATTTGCCCTCCACAGAGGAATTACATCCCAGCTTTCCAGGATCAGGACTTAGCTGAAGGAGGATACTTTGCCCTTCTCCAACCACACAGTTTGTGGACAACAGCTTCCAAAAACATCCTGGGAGCTTCATTACCCCCAGTCCCAGCAGAGGACCACAGTGCTTGTGTCTCCTCCTTCTCCCCTTCAAAACCCAACTGCCAGTCAGCCCTCCCTCCTCCAGCCAAAGCCATAGGCTTGGGTAGCTGAATCACAGCATCATAGAACCAACTGAGCTGGAAAAACCCCTTAACATCATAAAGTCCAACTGTTACACCCGGAAGCAAAGTGCAACCTCTGCTGCTGCAGCTGGAGAACACGGTGCTGCAGAGAGCTGAAGCATTAAGCAGGCTAAATGACAGCCTCTGTTCCCGTGGAGCACCAGACACTCTCCAGCACCCTCCTGGCATCAGCCCCTTGAGCTGACCGGCGCACAGGGAGGGGGGATGCCTCTTTGGAGCTTAGCAAACTAAGCTCTTAAGCGGAGCTTGTCAGCCAACTGATAAACACACTTAGAGTGTGTTTATCACCCTTTGATAGAATATGACATATGTTTATGTATAGTGTAGAAGCAGAGAGGCTTCCTGACTGTGCAAGAGAGCTACCCAGCGACACAGCTGGGGCTGCTTCAGGTAGAAGAAGGATGTTTAAGGTTTAAACGGTGAGTTTTCTTGCCTGGTTGCCATCTCCTGTGTTTCCTTTGCCTCTGACCCATGAGTCAATGTTTGTGCATTTGTTGCCCTTTTTGAAGCCTGTTCAAGCCCCCTGTGGGGAAGACAGAAAGCACTGCTTAACAAGTCTGTCCTGAAAGGCAGCTTTGCAGGACAAACCCCCCAGAGGGGCTGCCTGTACCCCATGCCATGGACCCTTTCCACATACACAGTGCAAGATGTCTTTTTGACAAGCTGTCGAGAGCTTTCAAGAGGCTTTTTATTGCTGTATGCACACTGGCTGGGAAAGCTTGCATGAGCAGATTGGCGTTATGAAAGTCAGAGGTCAGTCCTGTGCTGAGATGTGAGGGTTCGGGCACTGCCACCCTCCCGACCTTCATTAGTCTCATTTCAGTGTAACAAAATAATGGGGCTCAGCCTTAAAGGCATCTCCAGCAGATCTTAAGCAGGCACTGCTGCCAGGGGAGAACGGGGTTGTTCCTTGCAAGGTTTGGGGTAGGTCTTTCTTATGAGGCAACAGGTCCTCATTTCTTCAGTGTTGACCGGGTTTCTCTTTGCACTTCATCCAAGCCTTGGTACTGTCCAGGCCTCCTAAAAAGACACACAGAAGAGGATTAAAACAAGGCTTGGGACCCACATTGAGAATTATGGGCTGTGATCTCACCTAGCCTTGTCCAGCCACACAGAGCAGATCCTGGGAGCTAGCACAGAGCCGGTCTGCAGGAAATGCTACTCACAGCAGCCAGCAGCAGCAACAAGTGCTGTTCCAGGAGCTGAAGACCCAGCATTGCTTTGGCTTGTGATCAATTGGTGTTAAAAGACAGGAGATCCCATCATGGCTGAGGAAGAGAGCTTCCTTTCTATCGGAGTCATTACCCAGACCATCTCCATCTCAATGCTGTGGAAGGCAGTGTGCTGGCAGCTGTTTCAGTCTTGCCCGACATCAAGTATATTTGCCTTTTGAGAGAAGTTTGAAGATCAAGAGAATTAAAAAGGGGTGTAGGAAGATGAATCATGAGGAAACAACCTTCAGGAAGCTGCTGGGGGCAGTGGGGAAGGTGTCCAAACCCCTTATGCCAAGTCTTGTATCTTCCAAGAGGCTCAATCACTTCTCCATCTGGACAGCATCAGTGGAAGAAGGTGAGAAGTAGAAGCTGCTTTTCCGTCATGGGCTTCTCTGCTCTACACATTCATGTCATGGGAAACCCCACAAGTCATTCTCATCCTAGAGATGCTCTAGGTCTTGGACTCCCTTTATGCCAGACCCAGGTCCAAGGCTTGCTGAGGGCTTTTTTCCTACCCTTGGACCCTGGATAGCCTTATCTAAGCTGGTGAAGGTGTTGCAGCACGCTTGCGTGCCCGTCCCACCGATATATCTGCGTTCCCCAAGGCAGGCAGGAGGAAAGCACTCTAACTGAACACCAGAGGTTTTAAAAGTGGGACTAAAATTCATCTCAGCAGTGCTTGAGCTTCATGTGGCATGGGGCCTGGCGTGAACCAGCCTCAGGACACCTCATGCTGCCCACTTCCTCCTGTTTAATAGACATGAAACATATAAGGGGTCATTAATATAGAAAAAGAACCCATCTCAGTGCACCATCACGTGAATTCAAATCATCTCGACTGACTGCAGCAGCATCTCTGCACCCTTGAGTGAACAGCTACGTGCAATCGCCCTCAATACACAGCCAGCAGATTAAAACCTGGCAGGATTTTAATGCAGGCTGCAGCAGGCTGTGCTCTAAGCACATACCCAAAGGCCCAGGATGCATTCCTGGCTGCTTAAGACTTGCACATTTGCAATGCAGCAACACCTCTGCCTGCATTATACCCTCAGGGGAGCCCCAGGGATGGGTTTGCAGGCAGCAAATGGGGTGGTGAGCAGGGCTGGCTTCCCATACAGGGACATGGGCAAGAGCACCTGAGCCACATCACCAGGAAAGCTCAGCAGAGTGAACCGCTGCATCACTGTATCATGGGCATTTTGGGGATGGAGGTTTGCTTTGCTTTGCTTTGCTTCAGCTCCTCCCTATACAAGCTGATAATGTGAAACTGATACTGTGCTCAAAAACCTGCTGCAGAAAGCAGAGAAATCCACACGCAGCCATAGCTCCAGCACTGGGGACACCTCAGTCTTGTGGTTGCTGTGATGCCAAATTTCCCCCAGGGCAGCAGGAATCCTGCCTCCAGCCTGGGATACAGGTAGGAGCATCTCAGCGCTGAGTGCTCTCAGCCACCATTTCCCTCCACCTTTGTTAGAAGAAAAGGGAAAAGCATCAGACCTGCAGGAGCCCTGACCTCATTCCTCGCTGCCTGCATACGCTTTGTGGTAGTGCTGTGATAATTATCAAACCTTTCCTTTCCATTTTCCCAGCCAGGCACCAACATTATTGCCACTGCCCCGTCTCCTTGTCTCTGCAGGAGTGCCCTCAAGGACAGCCTTTGCATTTGGCTGAACAAGATGTTCTTGTCTGAGGAACCACGATAGTGTTCTTCCTGGTTTTCCACCCATCGTTGTAAACCACACTAGCAGCCTTTCTTCCTACCGCTTTGGGTAGGGTGCGTTCTTATGGCTGATGCTATATATAAGGGCAATATGCCCATCATTTCCCATCAGCTTTTGGTTAGGTGAGCCCAGTGCTCCAGGTCAGAGGCCCTGATAGATTGATAGCATGAGGAGATACAGAAATACAGTATCCCAAACCAGATTGGGTAGTGTTCTCCGAGTGAGATGTCAGAAGCATCCCATCAGTGGCTTCTTGCATAGCAGTAGAAATGACCACAGCATCACTGGTGTGTAGGGCCTGTTCTGTGTATCAAGGAACACAAATGTCCCATGCAACACCTTTACCTGCTCAGCAGGTGATGAGGACATGTGCAGCCCTAAGCCAGTCTGGCCATTGCAGGTCAGTGGTGTACCAGGCATGAACTGCAGGGTTTGCTGTGCTTACCTGTGAGCTGGCAGTTAGTCCTTGTACAAGTGCTCAAGTAGTTCATGCATGAGCACCTATTTAAACCATGTATGAGCACCCAACTAATCCATGCATAAAAGCCCAATTAATTTATGTATAAGCGCCCAATTAATTTATGTATAAGCACCCAATTAATTCATGCAGGAGGACCCAATTAGCCAACATAAGCACCCAATTAATTTATGCATGAGCACATCAGCTCACAAATAAGCACCCAATTAGTTTATGCATAAGCACCCCATTACTTCATGCATGAGCCATTAATTCGCTCATGGATGCTCAAGGACTCCATGCATTACTGCTCAACCTGAGAACCCTCTTTGCTCTTGCATGAGCACCCACTTAAGTCAAGCATTGGCTCCCAGTTAAGTCCATGCATGGACATCTGGTCAGCTCTGCATCACTGTACCCGAGTATGTAATTGCTTATGTTTTCTTCATCTCCTTACCAACCTAATGATCATCAGTTTGCGTTAGTTTGCAATAGAATCATGGAATGGTTAGGGTTGGAATGAAATTAAGTAAAAATCTCCCCTCCCTCAGCGTGATGCAGGAAGAAGATGCCCCAGGGATGGGGATGCTGCAGCTGGGGATGAGGATGCAGCCAGTCCAGTGGCCGATGCCTCTGATGGCAGCAGTTACTCTGCTTTGACAGCCATCACTGCTCCTCTGCACTTTGCCTGGCATGTGCTCTCTGTGTGTTTTCCTGCTCTTCTTGTTTTGCTGTTTAAATGAAAGCAACGTGGTGCTCGCACCCAAGGTGTGCTTTTGCATCATCAAAAACAAAAGCACGGACCAACTCTTCAGCGCTCATCCCACTTTTAAGGCACTACACCTGCACTATTCCTAAGTCACCAGTAAACAGGGACAATCCTGCTTTTCTGCTCCATAGACCTTGCAGCGCACCTCCCAAGCCCACTGTTCTGACTCCTGTAAACCAAGCTGATGGCTACATGGTGACCATGGTGGTGCGCATCTTCTGACCCTGCCAGGGGACAGGCACAAACCCCATCACACTGCTGTCTTCCAGCACTCCCAGTTCACAAGGGAAAAAGCACAAGGGTGTGCTGGAAATGGACAACTTTGCCCCTGCTGCTGTTATCAGGCATGCAGTAGGTATCTCCTTACAAGTACTGTCTTTAAAGGCATCTGGGATAAGCTTTTGTCCATTGGGACTTTTCATATCCAAGCTCATTGTTCAACATCTTTGTCGCTGACATGGACACTGGGATTGAGTGCGCCCTCAGCAAGTTTGCTGATGACACCAAGCTGTGTGGTTGGGTGGATACGCTGGAGGGAAGGA
>JBCJKH010056798.1:0-13304 GCA_039877255.1 Loriculus beryllinus
CTGCATTCAGGCATTCTCCTGCTTATACCTGAAGATCTATAGTTTCACTTAAACATTTAAAACAAAATTTGAAACATTGCGTTTTCAGGGCCCAACTTAGCTCTCATAAAAGTCAGATAAATAGTTTCTTTTATTGAAATGGTGGCTGGATCAAGCTTGCAGCATGTCATTGCATTTTCATTAAAACCAGCATTTTCATTAATAACCAACAAATGCATCTGAAATATTAATTTTCTGAGACTGTATATGTTTTGAATTCAAGAGTTCTGAAGATGCACATTTTGGTCTTTGGGGCTTGTAGTTTATTACAGAAATATCGCATTCCATTAAAAATCCACCTCAGGCATAACAAGCTAAATGGCTAAATATTCATTTGGCTCCACCTTAATACATCACAGAGCTACAGAGCACTAAAAAAATTGCACACACACACATAAACAGAGAGTCATATGCAGCCAAGGACTTTTTTATCTTGATAATGCAAGGTAATAGTGACACAGATGGCATAACACAATCCAGAAAAAGCAGTAAGACATCTGTACTGAATGCATTTGAAATAGGGTAGAGATGCAATAGAAAAGAGGATGCAGTTAAGAGACCATGTCAGCACAAAAATCGTCAAGGCAATGTCCAGCAGAGACAATGTCTGACTTTGGACCATGCCGATTTCTTCTGTGGATATAGAAATAGCGTATCTGTTCAAGTGAAGCACCCACAGGTGTCTGCACAGTTAATATCCTACCTGCATAATGGGCATATAGAGAATCTCCTGTTTCACCGTCAAAAAAGACAGTCTTTGCTTTCCACAAAAATCTTTCCATTAAGAACTTTTCACTGTATGTAACTGAGCTAATCAAATTCAGGATACTTCAGTCCAAAGAGAGTGCAATGTCCTTAGGCCATGAACATCGCCAGAATCCACTTTTTTATAACAACGATTAATCCAGCTTGCATATCTCTTCTATTTGCAGCCGGAGCAGGGAGAAAGATGGGGAAACATTTTTAACCTCATGTACAAGCTGGTTGCTTAATGTGACTTGTCCCATCCCAGTCTGAAGTTGCTCTTTAGTGCTAATGGTCAGCTTCATCTTCAGCTTTTGTCTCCACAGTGAATTGTTGACGAATATTCCCAGTGATGTTTTAGAAGACCAAATACATAAAGTGTTTTAAAGACATGCAGAGAGAGAAACAATTTCCACAGGCATGTGTCTGTGATGAGGAAGCTGTGACGAGTACAGCTTGAGAGTATTTTTATTTGCTTCCTGAGAGAAAAAGAGAACGACAACATGCATTTGCTTAGCTACCTTCTGCTTGACGAAACATGACCAGCAAGTGATCTGTGTACTCCTTATGACCATGCAGTCAAGATTCCTGCCTGAGGTGCTGGCTGAGTTTCCCTGGACCACAGCTCACATACTGGACTTCAGTGCACTAGGATCTTCATGTGCAGAAGAAATAAAGTTTATGCACTTTCTGCATTGCTCATATAGACTTAGTTCATGGCTGAGAAAAGCACCAGGGTTTGGCTCACACTAGCATAGCATAGTGAGAGCATTTGGAGGAACACAGACAAAAGGAGTGAAACCATTTGCAGTTTGTGCAGTGTACCTGATTCATGTGTTGGCTGGCCTGAAATATTGATCAGGTTTTTGGCTTATTCACAACTGTTGCAAAGCTTTCTGATTGAGGGTGATTTAATGCCTCATTTGGCACCTGAAGTTTCACCAAGGCCAAACAGAACATGTACTAGGTCAGAGGAAAATAGAATGGCTCTGTGTGTTCACAGGCGCTCCCGGACATCGTGGCTGAATTCAGCTTTGCAGTGTACCCTCGCCACGAAGAGTCCAAGCATGGAGCCTTCAGACCAATATCCTGAGGTCACAGAGATTGGAGCTATCAGCTTGGAAACATGCTCCACACTGTTGCAGCTTTCTATTAACGTGAGGAATGTGGTCATATTCACTGTTTGCATTCTGTGCTTGTTTAATTATCTGAAATGCAACCTCCAGCTGGACTTCTCAAGGCACTAGACTGAGTTTAGTGCTCACATTTAGCACCTGAGAACCTCTTTGTAGTAGGTACTGTAAAAGGAGACACTTGGTCTCTTTTGGCCAAAATAATGCAGTGATCTTATGAAAAAAAAAATTACAAAAATCTTGTATCTTCATGCTGTCCTTGGTGGAATGTGCTGTACTGAGCTAAACCATGGACGTAGTTTAAGCATTTGTATCTGAACTTCCTTCCAGGTGCATCAGGGCATGTCAGCACCATGCAATGCAGAGATCCTTTGTATGGGCCAGTTTCAAACCTGCTGGTTCCTCCAGGGGACACTGTGCTGAACTATGGTGTACTGAAATTCTGCTTTAAAACCAGTGGAACTATCTCAGTTAATACAGAGTTCCAAACAGGATACTTAGTCCCATTCCATGTTGTGAGCCTGATTAAGTAATTATCTTTTACAGTACTGTCTCTTACATCAACACACAGTGTTGCCCAGAGTGACGGATATTAACCCTCAACTGCCAGTGCCCTCTCTGTGAGCAAGTGAAGAATTAACTAGAAATTTACTTCTTTCTCAGCTTCTCTCAGTCTGCACTGTACAGCACAGACAGCTAGTCTGCCAGCAGTTAGCAGTATGCTAATGAAAGTGTTGAGCTCTGAGTTATGGCAGGTAAGTTCCCACCTGAGAACTACTCTGGCAGGGGCCTTGGCTTCCTGTTCATCAGCTATTCCTCTTTGGAATCTTCAGTTTAATTTTCTTTTCTTATCTCCCTCTGAGGGGGGTATGAACAGAACAGCAAAGAGGATTTGTGTTTTTCCTCTCTGTAAAAACATTCATCTCCTATTGCTGCTGAGACCCACAAAAAATTCTAAAGCGCTGTGACAGTGCTGTGTCTTGGGAACAACTATGGCAGGGAACGACTGACACTGCTAACAAGGATCTGGGACCATAGCAGCGACAGCCTTTCTCCAAAAGCTTCAAACGTCAAGGTCCGGAGTGCTTCCTGCACTGCCCATGCGATCTCGGAGATCTATCATGGAGGCTGGCTGCTTCCCTACCCCTCCCTGCAGAGTAGCCCGTTTTCTGCTCGTTCTGTCGAGCACCGCGGAGGCGCCGCGCCTGTGCCCAGCATCCTGACCCAGCTGAGGTCCAGCCGGGGAGCCATGCCGGTCGCGGCCGCCAGAGGGAGCCATGCGTGCGGTCGGGCCGGCGCTCCGCCGAAGGGCTGGTCCGGCCAAGCCGCGACGGAGAAAGGCACCGCGGGTTTGGAGGTCGCGGAGGGTGCTTCCGAGCCCTGGGCGGAGGGGGGTTCTTCGGGGTGCCTGGGAGGGAAGTAAACTATAACTATGCTCCTCGCTGGGCTGGGACTAGGAGGGCTGGCTCTGGGAATGGCCAAAGGGAGTTTTAGTATGGGGAGACGTTGTGGGTAAGGGTGAGTATCTAGAAGGAGAAGGGAAAAGCCACATCGCCTGAGTACCTCAAGATAGAGGGCAGTTTGAAGCATGTCAGTTTGGAGACCTTAGAAAGTAGGGGCAGTTTCACAGAAAAGGGAGGTTTTTGGTGTGGTCCCATAGAATTTAGAGGTGAAT
This sequence comes from Loriculus beryllinus, assembly GCA_039877255.1. Classification (NCBI taxonomy): domain Eukaryota; kingdom Metazoa; phylum Chordata; class Aves; order Psittaciformes; family Psittacidae; genus Loriculus; species Loriculus beryllinus. The sequence continues at coordinate 3,592 of JBCJKH010056798.1, forward strand.
AGTAAATTGGCATAGCCAGCTGCTGACATCAAGTTATCTACAGCAGCCAGAGGTAAAACTATTTGTGAAGGCTTGCAGAAGGAGCTCAAGAAACTGAGTGACTGGGTGATAAAATAGCAGCTGAAATTCGGTGTCAATAAATGCAAAGTAATGCACACAGAAGAAAATAATCTTAACCGTACATTCACAGTGATGGACTCTAAATGAGCTATTACCACTCAGAAGACAGATTTGGGAATCATTACACGTAATTCTTCAAAAGCATCATCTCAAAGGTAGCAGTGGTCAAAAAGACAAATGGAATATTAGAAGAAAGAAATAAGCAACATCATAAAAGCATACGTTTTGTTACCATGCAAACCTATGCTGTGCTCACATCTTGAGTAATACCTGCAGTTCTGATCTTCTGGTAGAATAAAAAAAGAGCATGAGGTAGGTATGGAAATATAGAACTAGAAATTTCATTAAGAAAATGACAAGGTTCACTGGAGGGAGGGAACAATTTATTAGGCAGCAGGTTTAAAAGAAGCACTGTAAGAATTCAAGAGCACATTCAAGTATTGAGGTATTCCACAGCACTGTGGAACTCATTGCCACAGGAAATTCTGAAAGCCCAAATGTATAGCTATTACGCCACCAACAATTAAATAAAGCAGTTGACACTAGGCCAAAAAAAGGTTGTATTTTTGAGTGATGTAGACACAAATACAAGCTCAGGAAACAACATCATTTCTAGCTGCTGGAAAGGCATATAGGAATAGGGAACAATCACTATATTCCAGCCTTGCTTCTAGCACTTTTGTTTATCTGTTCAGCTGCACAGACCTTTGCTTTTAACCAGCAAAGCCATACTTACATCATTATGCTAAAGATAAAGAAATATTTTAGTCCTAAGGAAAATCAATGGCAAAATTCATTGATTTAAAGAACAGGGAAATCAGTTCTGCCTCTAGCTGGATCATGTCTCACTGTTTGAGGTGTTGCACTGATTGAAGCGAGACTGCTGGCACAGCATGAGCAGCTTGTAACCGGTAGCTTTGAGGTACCCAGAAAGTAGCAGTGACTATGAGTGGGATTCATTTCAGCTAACTTTAGGTGGTGTTGCGAACTAGGTGAGAACTAGGTGCTTATTCTTTAGGCAACTGAGGTATGTGTTCCTGTCACAGTGTGTCTACAGTGGTACCAAGTTTGCCAGAGGAAACAAGGACAAAATACATATTATGTTCCCAGAAAAAAAAAAAAACCAACAACTAAAGCATCGAGCATAAGTCACCTTGCCTGTTCTCTGGCACCTGAAATAGGAAATGGAGATGATGGTGTTTGGGTACCTTGGGGTAAAACATGAGCAGAGAAATTAATTTTCCCGAGGAAAATAAATGTGATAGTGTTTGCCTTTGGGATGTAACATAGTACCCATTCTTTCCAGTGTCTCAGTGACAGAATGAGTGAGTAAAACCCAGAAACAGTATTTGCATTAGAAGCATAAATATTTCTTTTTGGCGCAGGATTATGGAATAGGGATTCCACTTTAGGTTATTAGTGAATTGTTGCGGAGCTGTAATTGCTTTGTCTAGCCAGGATTTCATCATCTTCCAGGGAAGAAATGCCTTCTGACAGTGAGGAAGTAGCATTCCTCAGAACTAGGTTAGCAAGAATTAGCAAGATAACTTGAGCGAAAGTGTTTTAGATTAATAATGGGCAGAACCAAAGCAGAATATTGCAGAAGGTAATGCAAATGCGAGTATACTTTAACCTGTATGTTCTAGGAAGGCAGGAAGGAGGGGACTAGCTTTGTGTGAATCTGTTCCAAGGATACAGATTATCTCTCTCATTTTCTCTTTTTTTTTCTTTTCTTTTTAATTGCTTCTGTAGCAGCTGATCTCCTTCTCTTTGCACTGAGTCTTTTCCTGTTTTCAACAGAAAAGCTTAATGGATCAGAGACTTGAGCGGTAATGAATACTGAGTATGTTTGTTCCAGAAATAATTAAAGAAATGGGAGACACCATTTCAAATTCCTGAAAATGTGATGGTGTAAGAACATTCCTTTCATTCTCTCCAGATCTTAAGCCTTATATATGTTATACCTTTTTAAATGGTCAATCACTAATTTTTTTTCTGTGGAAAAGAAATACGTATATACAATTATGCATATATTTATAAGCAGAAAGAAAAACAAAGGGCTAATCATCTTTTCAGAAGTCAGTACATAGGACCTGCTAGTCAGCTGGTTTCTTTGGTATACACAATTAATTCATATTAATTACCATGTATTGCAGTGGTGCTTAGCAGCTGCTGCTGAAAATGAAGCTTCCTTATGCTGTGTCTGCAAAACACTAAGGAAGAGTCCTAGCCTTGAAGCTGTCAGAGCCTAACTAGACAAGAGAAGACATGGTAAGAAAGAGCAGACATCTCCCCTGTTTAATTTCTCTGACTATCCTTGTAATTTCTAAAGAACTTTTACATAAAGCAGTTCTTGGTTAGATATTCCTGACCAAGCTAGTGCCTTGAATTGTCCCACAGTAATACTGTGCAGACAGTAGCCTAGAGCAAGTCCTGAACCCAGAAAAGCCTCACAGATGGGATGCTGTGCTTGTATCAGAGGCCCTCCTTTGATGTGGGATTGCTCCACAGCAAGTCTGTGGACCACTGGCAGCAGAGCCATCACTCATCTTGCCTTCAGTGACAAATGCACCTAGTGGCTTAGCTGAGGGCACACAGAGGGGCAGTGCTAGAACTGCAGACCTGCCTAAATCTTCCAAATGAAGAGCTCCCAATCCAGCAAACCCTATCCACAAGTTTGGTCACATCTAATTCCATGCTTTTCACTGTACTGTGCATGGCACATCATCTCTGGGGAAAGAAAAAATAAATATGTTTTTGCAGTGTAAATCAGTTTTGGCTGCACCTCCTGTTTCAATATAGTTTCTGGGTACTGCCTTTTATTTGCTAAAATACAGGAGAGTTGCCATTAGCGCTCTGTGTTATTTTAATATTATGGTAACGTATGCATTAAAAATGCATAGGTAGATTAGATATTTAGCATTCAGTTGGAGTTCTGGCACAGTCTGAGGGCATGAACTGTAGCCAAGAATATATGGATTCTTGAAACTGTTTCCTGTGCTAAATCTCAACATCAGCCTGTCCATAAGTAATGAGAAGAAGGATGATGTAAAATAATTGTGTTGTTAAAATACTGTCAACTCTCCCTCCCCCACTTTTTTTTAAGAAATATATTGCAAAAAATTCATAATGCACCTGGCCATCTTGTTCATGTCTTTCTTTCTTCCTCATCCTGATGGAATCAGTGCTCTATATTACTCCTTAGATTCAAGAGATTATGGCAATCTTCTCTGCTTTTTCATTAGTTGAGCTGATTCTGTGCAAAAGCTGTTTAAGATTCATGAGTGATTTTGCCTCTGCAAAGAATAGGAATGCAGCTGAAGAAAAAAAAATAAAAAAGGAGAGGTTTCCAATATTCTAGTCTGACCATGGGATGCTGATGAGAAATATACACACAATTAACATGAAATAAAACGCGACTATATCTTCCTTCAGGACTGTCTTCATAAACTCAAGTGTGCTTTGCTTACTGCATCCTTCCTCTTGTGCAAACTGATGTTATACAGGCATGCTTTTGCTTTACTGGGTCCCTGCAGGGCCATAATCTCCCAACAACTATTACAGATTTTCCTCAGCCTCAGAACCTTGAGGTCTGTTACTTCTGTGGCCAGATCCCATTGCTTCAGGCCAAAGTTTCTTATTTTCTCACACCAGAAGACTTGCAGAATCAGGCAAATCATGGCATCAGATTCTATTGATCAATGGTCCTGAAAAGCTAGAGGGAGAAGAATCCCTTATCTGCCCATAGATCAATTACATACACCATGGGTAGGGGCATGCTGTATGCTGTTCTGGCATGAACAAACAGCCAGAGCCAGTCAAATGGTGAATTTGGGGTTAGATAATTAGTAGGCTCCACATCTATTTGTAGTTCCCACTTCACATCTCCCAGTGGATGCAGGGATCATTTTAACTGAGTTATTTTAGGCTGATTGTCATAGATCTCACAGGAAGAAAAGCAGAACTAGTAACAGGATCCCTGCTCCAATGGGTTTAACGTGCTTAGAGGTGCCAGCTGCAGCAATCCAATGCAGCACAGTTCACTACAATGGCTTTGTGCCTCCTGATCTTCCAAACAATTAAGGAGACAGATGTGTATGATTTATGTACCCTGGATGTGCTCAGGAGACCACCACTCCTGGTGCTGCGTAAGCACTTCCACACTGGGATCTGTTTGTCAAAAGTGTTTGCAAATAACACCCACCTCACCTTCCTCCTGGCTTTCCCATCCTGTTTCTGCAAGGTACTCAAGGAACATGAGGTAGTCTGAAGAATTACCTCCAGGCTTATTTCTTAGGCACACTTGCTTCGTTACTATCTTGGATCAGGGCCTTAGCAATCTGCAGTCACCAAGAGAACAACCCTAATGTGAAGCCAGCGCCAACTTTGAATGCCTAAGCAACAGAACTGGCACATTGTATTGCTGCTCTCTTCTTCATTAAGAAAGATGATTCAAATATCATTATTTCTTGAAAAGCATCCAGCCTGTGAAAAGATTCAGACACCGTTGATCAAGTTACCATGGATTTCTTTTGAGACATTCAAGCTATTAAGAGCAGGAATATTTTGTCTGAAATGCTATACAGAAACCTACTGATAGAAATAATCACTTGCTAGCTGTTACCTTTCATCTTTTGTACACGAGTAGAAGTTTTACCATGTTCCTAATTACAGCAAATTAGATTAATTCGTCTTAGGCCATTCAGAATATGAATGTTTTCTGGAAAGGAAAGAGCAAAAAAGACTTCAAAGGGTCAGTCCAGAAGAAAAGGCTGTGAAGATGGTCATACATGAGTCATAAAGGACAGATACTGTAGGTGTCCTTCATACATCTGCATGATGTTTCTTCTTCTTGTACAAAGGAAATTAGAAATGTTGGACACAGACAGCAGAACATCTTCATTTGAGGACATAATTTATTGGAGCTTCTTAAGGAACCACTCGTTATTTCATAATGCACACGCACATTTTATCAATCACAAGATCATTTCTACTCTCTAATCTCAGTCTAGAAAGTTTCCAAGATGAACTGTGCAACACATCTGTAAGAATATTTTTCACCACCTGTTGCAAAACAAAACAAAAGAGGAACTGATCAAAAAAAAAAAAAAGTACATTGCTTTGTGTTCTCATTTACCGAAAGGTCTTTTTACAAGTTTTGATAGTGTATAGCTGAGTGGAATATGACCACAATCTAAGAAACTGTGGAAGAGGAGCAGCTGCTTTCCAACCTGTGACTAAGAGGATACATGACATCCAGTGTATGCTGTAAGCAGAGCTATAGCTCCATCAACCCTTCTCCCTACAAGTCTTATCTCCGCTGTAACAGCAAGGAAGAATTGTGCAAAATAATATTTACCTTCATTTTATGGTCCATTTTAAGGGGAGTGGAAATGAGAATCAGTGTCTGTATACACAGAAGTGTATACATACTTGTTACTGTAAGCCATTTCCCTGTCTTCCTCAGTGTTATGAGGAATAACTGTGCCTAGTAGTGCAACTGCAGAATGTCTCTCTGAAGCTATCTGAGGTTTCAAATTGTTTAAATCCTTCCCCAGGTTATGAGGAAAGTTAACACAAATATGTCCCCTTTAATTTTTAATCCAGAGGACACTGAAACTGAGAGAAGGCCAGGTTTTACTCACCCCTCTGAATGCAGCTAGCTCTGAGGCAGAGTATAGTCACTACTTAAAAGCCTCTATCACAAGTGCATAATTTGGCTGGGGCATGACAGGAGGTGACTGAAAATGTAAGAATAGCTCCTTGGTGGATGTTCCCTCCCCTTCTGGGTTTTTGGGACGAATCTGTAAATTCACTGCAATTCCTTGGGAGTCAGATTGCTGCAGAGGACAAGCTGAGGAGCAGAAAGAGGTGTTGCATCTCACAAAGGAGACTTTGAGATTCATTATTTAAGCTCTTATGTTCCCACTGGGATGCAAGGAGGATTATGACATATCCTTACTGAGAGCAAGGTGGTTATAATTACTATTTTGATCTGGTTTCCCATGGATTGCCATTCTTTCCCATGCCCCGGCTCTCCAGCCTGGCCTGCTGATTTGGATGGGGATTCCCAGCTTCTCTGCAGCTGAGCTTCACCTGATGAGAAAGCTGCTGGTACGCTTCATGCATCACTGGGCATAGCTCCCCAAATACAAGGGTAAGGAGACTGGGCTGTCTCTCACACAGGTTCTACTGTCACTGTTTTGACACGTTAGTATCATTAGCAAACACTGCATAGCAGCATCTTCAAACAGTTCAGGTTGGGCAAAGGCAAGAGAGGAGGAAGTCAGGCTGAATCATCTCCTACATATGAATGGCTACAAGATCTGCTGTTCAGAGCCACTGACTGAAAGAGAATATGTGTTTGAGGTGCAAATGCTGTGTCCCCAAACATAGTGCAGCTGGTGGTTTTGGACCAGTCAAGCTTTCTGGGTTATGTGTGCCATCCAGGTAATGCTGCCACATTTCTGAAAGGGATTTCCTGGATGGGAAGCACATCACATATGGGGAAGCTAGACACTCCCTGGTTGCATCACAGCTAGCTGCTCAGTGTGTATCTTGGGGGCAGCAAATCCTTTCCGGACTGATTATGCCAAGCAACAATTCTTAACTAGCAATGTTTGCCTGATTCCCTGAAAAATATCAAATAACAACTGATTTGAAAGGTCACTGGTACAGCATTTACAAGCAGAGAAATAAAGGATGTAGTGGATAGATGGTAGCTATCCTGGAACAGCGTATTTCATTCACGGCAGGTGGGACACCTCAGATCATGGGAGAGCCTGGAAAACCAGATATACAGGATGGCATGAGATTAGCAGGTCCCACCTAAGTGAGCAACCAGTGCAGATAGTCCTGCTTCTCCCTGCCCTCACACACCCCAGCACCACTAAAGGATTAAATAGCTCTGAACTGGCACTCTACCTTTGCTCTTCACCTGAGCTTCTTAGTTCTCTTCATGAGCTCCCAGGCTGCTGATGGCTGGCCATTTATCTTTGCCTTGCTGTCCAAAATCTGGTGCCTTTCAAGGCTACAGTCACTACTGCCATCCATTTAAACTGATTAAACTAACATGGATGAATTTACTTGGCGCAAATAAAGGAATGCTGACACAAACTGCTGTGCAGGCTCATTCTAAAGGGTGCTTAGCATGAGGGGAGGGAAGGGATGGGAAGATGACAAGGGACACAGATGGGCAGCTACAGTGGTAACAGAGTAATAGAATAGTTACAGTTGGAAAGGACCTTAAGATCATCCAGTTCCAACCCCCCTGCCGTGGTCAGGGAGACCTCACACTAAACCATGTCACCCACAACTCCATCCAACCTGGCCTTGAACACTGCCAGGGATAGAACATTCGCAACCCATTCCAGTGCCTCACCACCCTCACAGTAAAGAATTTCTTCCTTACATCTAACCTGAATATTCCCTGTTTAAGTTGAAACCTGTTATCCCTTGTCCTATCCCTACAGTCCCTGATGAACAGTCTCTCCCCTTGTATCCTTGTAAGTCCCCTTCAGATAGTGAAAGGCTGCTATGAGATCTCCAGCAGCACAGCTGGATCTGAAGAGGTTGTTTGTCCACAGCCCCTAAAAGCAATTAAACTGGAGCCTTGGATGGTCTGGTACCTCTGAGAATAAGTGCTACTTATTTAGTTAACTAAATAGAGATTTGGATATTTGTCCTTATTTCCAGATTGTAACATTCATAAGCTTGTGTGTGCTGAGTAAGTATTGAAGATTTGGCTTCTGTAATTACTTGCGGCATCCCCTCCATTAAATGTTGTGTGACACATGAGAAGACAATGATGCCTATTTCTAATATGAAGTAAGAGGAAGGGGAGTTCTGCTGTGACTTCCATCAATCCAAGGGGATGCCTTTTGTTCCAAATCAGGCTGATTTCTGAAGAATTCAGCTTTGGAACCTGCTTTTTTTTTTTTTTTTTTTTCTTTCTTCTTTCTGATTTCTACATTATCCTTGCTTTGCTAAGGTGCTCTTGACTGTTGTATTCAAGAACACTCAGGACATCCATGTGAAGTGCAGCAGCCTAAGATAGTAATCTTTCAAATGCTTCCATACACAGTGAATTGTACTATGATGAATTATTCCTTCACTATATACGTGCATAGTCCCTTATCCAGGTTTGTAACTTTTCATTACTTTCTTTTTACATTATTCGATTTTGAGAAATTCCTTTTTGACGTAGATGTCAATGTTTGGAAAATAATTCTTAGAACTGGAGAATATTACTTCAGTTGTCTTTTAGAAAATAATGATTTACTAAAATCAAAGTATTTTATTTTTGTAGGATTTATCCATTCCATCAACATCACCTTGTGTGAAATTATCTTAGTCAGCACAATGGAAACGCTTCGGTTAAGCATTGTCAAAAGGGCTTTTGGGTCAGTCTGATAGCTAAGCTACACCATTTTGTCTTCTAATATTGAAAGTTCATCTCAGCCTGCCATACAAAATTAAAATGATATGGCCAAAATGGCACTATTCATATGTAAATAGGATCCTTTTGTTGTTTACCTGCAGCTGTGGTTATACTGTCCAAGGGATCTGGATTGCTTTTCTCTGAAGGGAACACGACAATTAACTGCACCAGCTGAACATCCTGCCACTGGTTTGAACACTGATGTCAGACCTCACCAATGGGTTACGTCTAAAATACACCAAACCAAGATATGCAAGAAAACTGCTTTTGAGTTCCTTAATACCCTTGAAAAAGGGATATTAATTTCCTGCTGGTCAGTACAGACTTCGCTGGTATTTTTTTCAAAGCTGCTATGTATGATATTTTCAGCACTGTGTCTGGTCCCACCAAGGCACGTTTCTTCCACATCTTTAGGCATGGTGATGTGACTTTACCCAGCCCAGCAGGCACCCATGAAAAGCTTCATTGAAAAGTGATTAAACAATCTCCTTACAGCATGTAGCAAGACTTGCTGGAGACCTGTAGAGAGCTTGACCATGCAGGGAAACCTGTCCTCCCATTGCCTCACTGCCTGTGACCATTTCTGTTTTCCCCCAATCACAAGGCCAAAGGGCCGATGCTATACATCCTCTTAAAAATGGCTAATGTTATCGAGAATTATAACATTTTAGGCTATTTTTATCATTTACTATGCAGCTATAGCAAATGATTTAATTGTGTGGTACCTCTTTGCCCCTCACAGTGAGCACATAACACTTATTAGCTTCAGTAGGAATTATGTGCACGTAACTATGCAAGAAATGAATATACCCTTTTGATTACAATAAGGTTATGAGCAGCAGGAGTCCATTATGATTAGCAGTAAAATGAAAATTTTTTTATAAATCATGAATGTTACTTTATAATTTCCATTTCTCCTTCTCCTTTTTCTCTGAGTGCGTCTACACATTTACGTTTTGTCTTAATTCAGGCACCTTGCAATCATCCCATAAGCTGTTATTCATTATAATCCAAAATGAATTTGCTGAATCTTTCTTTTTTAATTTCCAAAGTATCAATTATGCCAGCAAGAAAATAATAAAATAAAATAAAATAAAATAAAATAAAATAAAATAAAATAAAATTAAATTAAATTAAATTAAATTAAATTAAA
>JBCJKH010056799.1:0-16074 GCA_039877255.1 Loriculus beryllinus
CCCCCCCCCCCCCCCCCCCCCCCCCCCCCCCCCCCCCCCCCCCCCCCCAAACACCAATCACTAAAGGAAGGTTCCTCAAACCAAGGACAGTTATATGCCAAAAACAGGGGGAACACAAATTAAAGGAAACCTTCAGATTCATGTGGTGTGAATATCAAAAGAACTTTCTTGGTATACCAAAGTCAAAATGGTGGATATATATTTAATTTTACTTTTTTCAATTATCTCAGAGGTGGATGGAAAGCTTCTTCCTATCTATTCCATCTTTAAATTTTACCTCACATAAAGCCTGAAGGAAGGAAAATAAAACATGGAAAATATCTTTGTTTTTTTAGAGCACCCTCTTCAACACTGTGCAAGTAAATTATGATAGGAAAAGCTGAATATTTTTATGCATATGCCAACCATGAGGTTTTGATAAGTAGGGGTTTTTCTTGCTTCATTTAAAATATTGTGTGTTGGTGTAGGAAGCTGTTGCATTTCAACCTGGAAACTGGTTAAATTTCACTGCTGAGCTAAGGTATTGCTTTGTTTGTAGGATTCATTTTAATTAAGTTTGTAGTGGAAATGTGGGTACGAAACACTGTTATTTACCATAAAGTCAGGTTTGGTTTTTTTTTTTTTGAAAGCTAACTTTTCCACCTTTGTGTTTATTTCCTTTGTCTGGTGGGGTTGGGGGAAACTGTGCTAGTTCTGAGTCTGGTAAGACTTTAGCTCAATGGGAGATTGTTTCCTCATAGTCCTGTAGGAGGACTTATGTTCCATACCCACAGGCATGCAAAGTCTTGCCAAGTTAACTGACGTATTCAAAGATGCTGGCTGTAGTCTAAGGTATGTTATCATGTGGTGCTTTGTCTTGAGGTTTATCAAAGACAGATGAAAACCTAACGTCAACTCTGTATAAAATTGCTGCGCTTATGTGATATTGAAGCTGACACAGAATTTCAGCCTGGAGAGAATGTGGCTGAAGTCTTGATGTGATGGCTTCTTTAATAAAAACTACTTTATATATTTTTGCCTCAGAAGGAGTATATAGTGTCTTCTGTATTGAACATAAACAAAGGTAGGATTTTTATTGGGTTGCCCTGACTCTATATGGTTCCTAGATTGTATTGTCGATGCAACTGCCATGTATGACACAATAGTCAGTCAGATGTGGAATAGCAGGGATTTAAGAGCCGGGTTATACTGAAGCATATCTATAGGGACTATGAACATCTGACCCCCACAGGGATTTAGAGGGACATTCAAGCCTGTGCTTCATGCAACTGATAGACATGAACTGCCATTGTGGAAGAGTTTGTTTCTTCCACTGATTAAGGTTTTCATTACTCCTCATGTTCTTATTTGGTTTATAAACTCATATAAATCTTGTACCTGTCTCTTTGAGGTCAGAATGCTTTTCAGCAGTAGTGGTATTTAGGGTTCTGGGAAAGGGGGTGGATGTGTGATTTATAAATTTGCTGCTTTAACTGCATGTCTCTTAATGGAATACTGCGTTCATTCTCAGCATGTTTATTAGATACATGCAGCTTCCCTTGCTGATCATGTAATAGATTTTGCTTAGTGTATTTTGATATTTTGGTATCAGTTGGTAATGGAGAGAAGCAGCAATGTGTTGTGTAACTTGTAACAGTAGAGTTAAGATGTTGAAGACTATGTTGTCTGTAGTCATGACTGAGAATGCACATTTATTCACTTAATCTATGTTTCTTAAGCATTCATAGTTAGTCTGAGCAAAGAGATTGAAAAGCCAAGCCCATATCTCTTCCTGCCTGACAGCTAGGTAACTGAGGAAAATGATTTTTTTTTTTTTTTCACTTTTTCTGAAAAGGTTTTCTTGTTCTTTATTAGAGCTGGTCTAATTTATTCTTGTTCTGAGAAACAGCCATGCATATTATCCCCTTACCAGTTAAGTTTTATCTATTTTTCATTTTCTTTCACATTTTGCCTTAGCCAGTGTCAGGCTAAGTCACACTTCATTTGATTTTCTGATTTATTCCTTCTGTTGCAAAGCTTCCAGGAATGTAGCTGGCTAACTTGATTGCTCAATTGACTGAACATTCTTGACGCCTCTCAAAAGTTTAAACCTGATTTCTCTCGGTGAAGTTCTTGCCAGAGTTAATAGGTTTCTATTCTTGGGAAGTGGAAGTACTAGGCTTCAAGCCTGTAAATGGGAGTATTTTTTTCCTCTCAAAAAGCTGAGTAGAAAAGGCAGAGAAAATAATAATAAAGAAAGGCAATTGAAAAGGCCCATGCCAGCTTCTGTTTCAATGTTGCTCTAGTGGAATATTTTATTCATTGATTGAGGGGACTGGATGTTTTACAGATGATGGCAGACTTAGGGGTTGAATTAGGCCTCTTTTATAGGCTTGACCTAGGAAGAGCAAAGCTGTTGCTTTAAAATAGCTCTTTTGGTCAGTTGCTCTAGTCAGATGTAAGAGAGACTGTAGGGAGACCTGAAACAAATGCCTGGCAAGTGCAGACAACAGAATAAACAGTCCCATTAAGGCAATTTTACATTCTGAGCAGAAACAGACTGAAATTAAGTTAAAATTTCCTTGATAAAAGGGAGCTTTGCCTTAATCCAGGAACCACATTGTATGAATGTGCCTTTTCACAAAGTTAAGGTTTTTCTTAGGATATCCTGTTCATATATCCATGTCCAAGCAGCATCCTCTTGGCTTGCTCGAACTTGCTTAGGAATCATGTTTTTCAAAGCTAAGCAAAAATGCTTCCTTCTTCTATATGAAGGTTTGAGAAAAGGGAAGCTTTATAAAGCCTGTAGATATGATCAACATTAAGGTTTCTGAAATACTTGAGTATGTAATGAACATGAAGTGGATGGTACATGATGCAGAAACTAAATCATTACATACCATAAATGATGGAATCTTGAAACAAACACAATAACCTAAAAGGAAGACAGTTCCTGACTTCCGTGCAAAACTCATGCATGGAGTTTTGGGGGTGACTAACAGTGCTCTAACCCTGACAACTTGATTGTCTCTGCAGGAATAGAAAGGCCAAAGAGTATTCTGCAGTTAACAGTTTCCTTGCTTGAAGTCAAACCTCTCAAAATGATTTAGATATTTAGAAAGAAATTAAAAAGGAACAGCTAAACCAAATATAGATTTAAGAAGAAATTCTGGAAAGTAACTGTAATGCTGAAGACACTCTAGTGTGGTATACTCTTTTCATGAATATCTATTGCTTCTGCTGAGGAACTCCTTCATACCAGGGTGTATAGTTTAATTTTTTCCATGTTGTGATTTAAAACCCGCAATGAATTACTCCTCACCTGAGATTATAATTGTTCTCTATAGTCTTGAAATTGATCTTTACTTGTACTTTTGCCAGCTCTTTTGTACATACTTCTCTGCAGCAGGGTATCAGTATAAGAAAAGACATGAATGAACTCTTCCATCTTTAACATTCCTGTAAGACTAAAAGAAGGCACTTAAGTATCAAGATGGTAGCTACTTATGATAGCAAGAGTGAATGGCAAATCATAAAAGCTGATCCAAGTAGAAGAAAAACAAATAACATTTGAGTGTAATTCCAATCTTTTGCATACACTTGAATTTTGTCTTGGAATAACAGCTAGTCACTGCAATGTATGCTTCTCAAAATGAACTGAATAGCTGTTTCATAATGTTTTTATTAGGGAGGAAAAAAAATTATAAAAACGGGAAAGTTTTTGGACCTTGAAGGGCAGCCTCCTGGGACATATCCAGCAGATGGAATATATTATTTTCAGTCAGTTATTGTGGGTTGTATACACAACTCATTACTGTAAAATTTGTCAAAGTCAAAAGACTCTTACAGTGATAAATCTCCACTAGGGTAAAAACAGAATTCCCTATTTATCACTGTGTTTTTCTAGTTGCTTTTTGGAATTTCTTGCATGTGACATATTTCACAACCCCCACACCCAATTTTAAAGCAAAACTGCCCAAGAGTAACTTTTCACGGGGGAGGGGAACTAATTTTCAGTGACCCTCAGAATATCTTTGTAAGCCCTTTCATATAGAAGTGTGTAATAGTGTTAATGTTGATTTATTCTGTCTGTAATGCTAGTTTTGATGCTGACATTGAAGAATTCACCTATCTAGTAATGAATTGGATGTTCCTAGAGAATGGCTGCATTTCCATGGGGAAAAAGGTCTGTTTTCTCTCAGTGGTGTAGATGGATCACAATCTGCAGTGCATATAAGGAAGCAAACGTTAAATGAAGTGGATTCATAGGTTCCAGTGCTGACAAGCTGAGTGAAAGGTGAGAAAAAATGTGTGGCTAAAATTAACAGAATAAAACAAACAGCAAAGCTTTTGAGGGGCTGCATAACTGTCAGTAAGTCAGAAAAGCGTAAATATAAAGATATGCTCCAAATCAGCAAAAGAAAGTATCCAGATACCATGCTTTGCAGCAACGTCATGCTCTTAAGGAGGTGAGTTGAGCAGATGCTGGTGGTTTTGCAGTAAAAATCTATATTCAGCATACAGCTGTTTAATTTGTCAGTCAGTTCAGGACTTGTAGGAGCTAATGGTACTTGTCTATACGTAAGAATTGTGACAACATACTTGTATGCCTTTACTAGAGAGTTTTCGGTATTTTCTCTTTCAGCCCTGGCTGTCCTGAGTGGGAACTTTCAGTGAATGCTGTAGTTTATCTTGCGTGACCAAAGTGGATGGTAGAACTGGGAGGGGTAGGGGAGCTGAAGGGGAGTTGGAGGCTGAGAGTAAGAGAGCAGCTGCCTCTGCCAAACTTACTCTTACTTCTGATTAAATCTGGCAGCTTTTGAGGTTTAAAAATTTATTTTTACTCTGTATATATTCAATTTCCTGTTCTGCCTGATTTAGGATCGGAGTTTAGATCACTGGTCACACCAGACTTGAGGAGGCATTTTGTACCAGAAGCTTCCAAAGACCATGAGAGTGCATAGTGCGAGAAGGTATTTGCAGCTCTCAAACTTTTTCTGATTAGTAATATCAGCAAAACTAAATGTAGAACTTTTTAATTAAATTAATTTTAATTAATCCAGAAACATTTTTGCATCATCAAAAACAGTACATTTGATGAAACTTCATTTAGTTGAAAATGTTCCAACTAACTTCAGTTATGATGTAAAATTGAATATAACTGTTCAGTAGCAGCAAAAATAAATTTCTCTGTATGGTAGGGAGACTTTGTAACATTGGCTTAGTATAAGCACATGGTGAATGACAAGTTTGTGTTACAGAGTTAGAAATCCAAATGAGCAACAGAAGTCCTGTCCACCATGAACTGGTTGTAGTGGTGTTTTTGGTAAAGCTGACTATTAAAATTGGGAGGAAAGACAGTATCAGCATAGCAGTGAGGAGAAAATAATAATTAAGCTGCAAAGGAAGGGTATATTCTAGAATCAGCTGTTTTGTTGTCAAAAATTAATGTTTCAAAAACTGTTAAACCTTAATGTAGAAAATATTGTGATGTGAATAAATTATATTTGAGTAAACATGTTGCCTAGTAATAAAGGCAGCTTTTAAAAGTGAGATTAAATTGACCTAATAAGTTATGTAGTTTTTGGTAAGCTGTTTCATGGTACTGATTCAGGTTAGATATAAGTAAGAAGTTCTTTACTGTGAGGATGGTGAGGCAGTGGAACAGGTTGCCCAAAGCAATGGTAAATGCTCCATCTCTGTCAGTGTTCAAGGCCAGGTTGGACAGCATGTTGGGCAACGTGGGTCTAGTGTGAGGCGTCCTTTCCTATGGCAAGGGGGTTGGAACTGGATGATCTTAAGATCTTTCCAATCCAAAACATTTTGTGAATCTGTGTGGCCCTGAAAATTTTTGCTCATGGATCAAGAATATACATCATGATAGTCTTGCTGTGTAGGTCTCTGGTTAAGAGAAAGAAGGAAAAAGACACAAGACCCTGTCATAAGGGTGTTGAGGGAGAATTCAGCTGTTGACCTTAAGGACAGGAAATCATTTTTTGCTTTTATGTTTGAGCAACCAACAAACTCTTCTTGCAATACAGGACTTTGTGGGCTTTTCCTGATACCTGTGTCTGAAGGAATGCATTGAGAAAACCTACTATTCAGCTAGGTCTTCAGTAGCCTCAGTACAGAAGGTGGAGAGTGGAAGGAGTTTTCTACCTTTGAGTTGTACCTCTAAAGGTCTGATTAAAAATAGGAAAAGTGTGTTGAAGTGTAACTGTAAAATGGTAGACTTAGCCAACCTTGGCAAGGAGAAAGAAGTGAAATAGAGTTATTGGAATTCAAGAATGAAAACTTAAAGTTAATAAATAGAAGCAAGACTATGAAGTGTGAGGTTCAATGTCTTTTTCTTTTTTTTTATAAATGAGAGGAAGCATGTTATAAAAGTAGAATTAAAATTTAGTGCTAACATAACTGAAATTTTGAGAGTTAATTGCTATTAGTCTGATCTAATCCTTATAAAAGAATCAAATGCAGTCTGGTTTTTACATATTTTAAAAGTTGCAATAATAGTAAAAAAATACAATCAGAACTGTAACTCATACTTCTTAATTTCTACCTATTTTCCTGGCATTTATACTCCTCTGGGTCCTAAGGTTTCATTTTCTGCAGTGGGAGAAGAGGAAGTGGTACAATGAGTTGTTGAAATCTGGTGTCTTTCACAGGGAGGAAGATGTTTGTGATGACAGTTTCTTCTTCCTCTTCTGAGATTCATTTGAAGTCACTTATAAATGTTTCCTAACATACATTTACATATTTCTTCATTGGTGTGCAGCTCCAGGTTTCATCCAAATTTACATGTATGTTTCCTTTTATGTATGCGAGATAGGATTTCTTTGTTCTCTGTTACCCTTAAAGCCCATTTTGTCCTGCTCCCAGAGTTTGTTTTTGTTTTAACTGACCATTAGAGAACTGTTTATAGCTGTGGGGTCTCCAGTGCCATGATTGTGCCCCATCTTATGCCTCTGTTGTACACTGCATCCTGTGTTTCCACTTCTCAAGGACTCTGATATTCTACCTGGTCTGTATTTCTATAAACTATGTTATTATTTAGTTGTGAATATCTCATGCTAGTTGTATAACTGCTATTACTACCATAAATATGAAACTATGGTTGTACAACACAAAGATAAACGAAAGTAAACCGAGTTAGATATAGACACCTGGTCAATTAGAAACGTTGCTGTTACAGCTAAATCACTTAAAGTGAAACCAAGAAGAGTTTGGACAGAGCATCATTCCTTAGATCTTGCAAATTCAGTGCAAAATTTAGGCCCTGTTTCTAGCAGTGCTAATGCAGGATAATACAGGAGGATTCAGGAGACACAGGAGCTCCACAGTGGATATCCCAAGCTGTCATTTTTCCAAAATGTAGGAAAGATAAGGAAAATCTGGGTAAGTTGTTTCTTTTCATGACCTGAACTTGAGATGAAAATCTATGCAGAGTGGAAGCTTGGACCAATTATTAAACATGAAGTGTAAGGACAGCAGTGATGTGAGGAAATAATGCTTTTTTCTTTTCACTGAAAACAAATACTGTAAATTGTGTCACTTGCTATTATTTCGCTAATAATTCAGTGAAAAGCAAATTGAATCAACAGAATGGAAAGGATTACTCTCCTTGAAAACATTAAAGTCAGGTTGCTTTTAGTTATCTGGGCTTGCAGAGTAAGTAGCTAAGGAGTAAGAAAGTGGTCAGAAACAACTTAAGAGGCTCTAACAGGACTGATAGGAGGCTGGTGAGATGCATGGGTGGACTATAAAAGGGCATACAATGCATGCTTTGAAAGGAAGGGAAGGAGGAATTTCCATTTCTAGGAAAGTGAATTTCCTAGAATAATCCTGAGTGGGCGAACTATTTGTAAAAAAACCCAGATAGTGGGAAAGACATAAGTAATCATGAATGTGAATTGGCCAAGAGCAATCATATCTGGGGTTTACATAGGGTTATTTTGTCATGTGGCAATATGCATTGGTAGATAGGAGGCAGAAGGCAGTTTATATGTAGAGTTAGCCAGTCTTTCCTGTCTCATCCTCATATGTACGTAAACACAGGATCTGGATTATGGCCTAGTAAATTATCTTAGGCCACTGCAAGAGGGATGAAAACTTGTTGGATGATACTTAACAAAATATTTACCAGTGGTTCACTATTTAACTGAGAAATGTGTTCAGGGAGGTTTCTGATCCTGGTATTAGTAAATAAGTCCATCAGTGGGTCAGATCATGGACTAGAGTGCAGGTTTTCTTCAATATACAGTTGATATCAACTCGAAAGTGGCTGAGAGTGCTTTGGAAGGTAGCCTGTGAGCCTCATACAGAGGAAGCAATGCTCATGCAATTGACTCCTGATTCATATTTCCCTGCTAATCCTGTATTTCAGTAATTTAGTGCATTGATCTGTTTCTACACTTTTTTGATACCTGATCTCCAATCTGTTAACGAGCTGTTGATGGTACACAATACCAGTGTGGAACAGATAACCCCTTTGCTGCTTAGCACAGGGGAATGTGTTGCAGTCAAATGAGCCCATGTAGGCAGAGTCTGTTCTAGTAGAGCATAACTCTGCAGCACCTGCCCTTTTCTGAGGTCATATGATCCAAATTATTTCTGGGGGAGGGGAGAACCAATTTGGGATTTAAGGCTTTCCTTTTTATAGAGGGCTTGAACTCTGGTAAAGACTGTGATTTTTCTAATTCTGTTCTAAGTAGTCAATTAATATTAAAAATTATAATGCAGACTGTGCATCAGAGAATAAGGACTAGTATGTAAATGGAGCTTGCCTGGAGAAAGAGTCTATGAAACTTACCTTTAAAAGCACAGATAAGTATGTGCTATGCAATTTTTGTCTCATTACTGCTACTTAAAATCTCATCTTTGTGTTATATGCTTCAGTGAGGTAGCAAGTCTCACTCTGGTGCAACCCAGAATGTGGAATATGTGATGTAACATTCCACAGATCAAACTTCTAACAACAGCAGTTTAATTTCAAAATGCAGGGTACATCTCTGATCCAGTGGATTAGAAAAGGGAAAGGTGTGGGGGAACCACCCAACCAGAACTTAGGCCAGAAGTGTCATAGATAGCAATTGTAGTGCTGTGGGCTGTGGGGTTTTCTATTACAGTTCTGTAGTGACTGTATGCAGGTCAAGGTGTCTTTGAACTACCTCAGAGCCTTTTCACTGAAGGTAAGAGGCAGGTACTTAGTCTTATTAATGGGAATAAGGACAAGGTTTGGCATTTTCTCCCTTTTTTGGGGTGTGTGTGTACACTTTTTTCATAAAAAGCCAAGAATTATCATCTTTACCTCAAACTCTTTTCCACAAAAAAAAAAAAAAAACCCAAACAAACAAAAAAAACCCCAACCAAATAAACAAGAAAAAAAAAAACAAACCACCAGAGGTAGCTAGAGACTTAAAATTAAAATAGAAGATAATGATAAAGCTCAAGCATGTAGTAGTGGGCTCTTAGCAACAGAAACCCTGTTTTGGTATTGAGCCTGTATGTAGAAAGCTCACCTTCTGTTGAGGAGGGAGTGCTGCATAGCTCAATGTTCCTGGATTTTGTCCCTAGCTCTGTTACTGATTTGCTATGTGACCTTGGGCAGACAATTAACTCACTGTGCTTCAGTTGCGTCATCTGTTAAATGAATACAAGTCTTGTCTCTGTCATAGAGAGATTGCAAGTCTTAATTGTTTATGAAGTGTTTTTAGACTGACACAGCATTACAGAAGTGAAGGATGCTATTAGTCAATGCAGTATTAAACATAGGCCTACATGTTTGTTTATAGTTAGCATAAACAAGGAGGAGTGGTAATCAAGAATGTCAGCTTTTGCAAGAAGAGAAGCTGTTTTTTGAAGAAGATGCAGTGAATGCTCTGTGGGGAAAACAAGATGTGATTTAATCCAGAATTGTAAAGCTACTTTTTTAGCCACAAAAATGTGGTTTTTACGATGGGAATGACAAAACATTATTGTGGGAGATCAGGCCATCGTGTTGAAAAAACTGGTGCTTTTAGCTGGTTCTACTTAAGTGGCATAGTAGCAAATATACTTTTACTACTCTTTAAAATATGCTTTGCATCTTGAATGTGAGTTAATGTGCCTTGTGAAGCATGTATTTTATGTCTTTTACCTTGTATGTGTGCTGGGAAGCCTGTAAAGATTCCAGAATTAGAAGTAAAATAAATGGTTCTTTGAGGGGATGGGAGTGTGCGTGTGTGTGTATGCATACACACATATGTGTGTTCTCTTTTTTTTAGTTTTGCTTCCTGTTTAGATGCCCAGGTGTTAGCCACTCTTTAAAAAGTTTGTTTGCTTGATATGTCTCTTTACATAGCATGATGTTTGCAGTCTTTGTTTGTGATCTACAAGTATGCGTGGTGTTTTTCCAGATATTTCCAGCCATAAATCCATGAGAATCTTTGCTTTTACTTTTGTGCTTTGGAAATGTTTCCATGCACCACCTGGAATAAGTGAGGTTTAGAAAATATGGCCTGACAATTTGCCTAAAGATAAATGCACAAAGGACTTTTGAACCTTTCTATCAGTTTAATCCTATTAGGTGCTAAAACCCCCCCTGTATGTCCAAGTATAAATAGGAGGAGAGAAGTCTAAGAAATAAACTTTGCTTCAACCTCTGTGCCTGGTGAAAATGGACACATTCTAGTTGATGATCTTTGTTTTTTGCAAGTTCAAGAAGTCTTCAGAGGGGTTACTAGGCAGAGATAGAGAGTTCACACATTTAAAGGGGTCTTGTTTGCTGTTACATTGTTAATCATCATATTTTAATAATTTTCTATTCATGGCTGCTGCATCTATTGCTGGCTAAGATTTTCCTTTCTGCTGTTCACATGAGTACTATGTCTAAGAACATGAAATCGATGTACTTTTCTGTCCTGTCTGAAGTGAAGCAATAGGTCAGTACATTGATACCAGTATTACATGGAGCCATTATCTGGTCTAGGGACACTAACATTTTAGGGTTTTTATTTCTACTTACTCCAGTAGAAAGTTATATATATAATGAGAACGGCTGTGTTTTATGGATGTATGTAATGTTTTGTTGTCATTGTTAATTGTGATATGCATGAGATCTGACAGACTGAAAAGAATTAGTTTCTCTGAAGACTGTCCGCAGTCTCTGTTAATCATGAAAACTTAGTAAAATAGGTGCTGTATTATGTGTCTGCCAGTTAGAGGAAAGCAGAACTCTAGGAGTATTTTTCATGACTTTTGCAGAAAAGAAAAGCAGCTGCTTGTCATTTACTTAACCTTGCTTGGGCTGAATTTAATCAGTAGAAAACATCTGGAACTGATTCCCCTTCAATTTGGAGTGTCCAGTACTCTGCTGTGTACATACAACTGGTGCACCTTTAGCTTTAGAATACTTGGCTAAACACTCTTTTGCAATGTTGTTATCTTTTTGGAAAGAAAATAGGAAGCAACAGTGATTTCCTAATAAGCAAACATTTGCAATGTTCTGTATAGGTTGCATTGTTCATTGATTTTGTGCAGCTGTTGTATGAAACATATTGATCAGTGTTAATGAATTTCTAAGTGACTAAGACTGCTTATTTGTAGTGATTAAAATTGGGCCAAATTCTGAGCTCGTTAGCGTTTAACTACTGATGAAACAATTTGACCTTCTTACTTTTTTGATAGGATGTGATGGTGAATTCTGAGCAAACTTTGAGGATGTAAAAAAACCTTCTGTCTATGATGTATGAGTTGTTGTGCTTAAAATTCTTAGTCTTTCTTGCAGAATTAGGGTGTTGAATTTTTATAGCATGTTAATGATATTTGCTTTTCAGCTGATGGTTCTGTTAAAACTAAAGGAATCACTGAACTGAATAATAATTCTGGATAAAATGCTCAACAGTGTTAGAATGCCACTCGGTGGGAGATATATGGAAAAAATCCTGATGCATTTAAGCAATGTTTTGTGTGGACAATGCATTCCTTCCTTATAAGAGAAGCTGGAAAAACTGGAACATATACTCTTTTTCAATATTAATCCTGTTCACTTGCAGGAGAACATTTATAATTAAATGAACCTCTTTGGAAACCAGAAGTGAATAATATATCCCTGGGAAAAGCTCTACCTTCTTAGTGCTCTCCTGCAGAGAAATTTGCAGTGGCTATAGCAGCTGACGTGGCAATGATTTCTATGTGAATTCCTCTGAGATAGGGCTCAGAGAGGTATAGGGAAGGGTGATGAATCACTTTGGACATCCCTTCCTCTCTGCTTTGCCTCTCTGTTAGGGCATTCTTTTGGTTTGTGTTCTATGCTAATGTGGCTAAGACTTGTATATAGCATCCTCCTGTCATCTATTATGACAAATGTGGTTGGTGTTACCCAACTCAGCAGAAACGTGCCCAGCATGGAAATATAAAGTGATGCTGATGCCTTAAAATTGTATATTAATCATATATTATTTCTGCATTAAACATCTTCCATCATTGTCAATCAAGGAAAAAAAACTCCTGGGTTTCCTCTTTTTTTGTTCTTACTATGGTCTGTCGCATGTGGTCTCACCAATACAAGAATTTTGTGTAGATGGCATGGGCTTAAACTCCTCTGTAAAAGGAGAATAATGTGGGTATTTTTTTTCATCTTTGAATAAGGTGAATTATGAGCAGAGCATCTGGAAAGCAATTCTGATAACTAATTCCAGGAATTCTGGTTTTCACACAACCTGGTACTGAATGTGCCTCATAGGTATGTAAACTGTGACCGTGTTCTGACCCTTTGGATTCATTTATGTTCTTTTAAGTATTATATTATGCTGAGTTCTCAGAACTTGATTCCAGTTGTAAAAAAAAAAAAAAAAAGAGAGCACAGCATAATGCCAGTATTTGTTACTAGTTTGCTAGTGGCTTTTTCATTTTGTTTTTAATGGGGTGAATCAGACCATGGCAATGGGATACTCTAGACCTGGTTGTACTAACCCAATTAAGATCCATTTCAGGTCAGGTTGACCTGAATCTATCCTAGATTAGTTTGTGCTGAGTGAGCCATCATGAAGCAAGGGTGTGCTGGCAACCAGAGATAGAAGTCTACAAGTTCTTCTTGATCTTTGTTTGAAGGGCCAAGGTTGGCTGCTGTTTCAGTAAAAGAGAGGGAGCATGCACCTACTTTTTGGTGTACGTGGGGGCCCAGAAAACTTAAGGTTCACAGAGGTTAATTCAGACAGCCTGATGAGCAGAAAATATATGCAATAGTGCATGAAAACTGTCTTAGCATAATAGAATATTAGTGTTATGTAAGACTTTTCCTTTTATTGCTGCAGAAATGGTATCTCCAATTTCTGTGGTTGCATTGTTTTTAATAAGGCAAAATCACAGTCATAAAACAGTAGGCCTATTCATATGTCATGCGAATGACACCAATTTTAGCTGATAGAGATCTAGTTGCATAAGATAGTGATAGCTTTTACAGGGAATTACTATGCTTGGTAAAGATCCTCAGTTTACATTATTTGCTATCTTCTGCTTAAGTCTTCTTAAAGGGGTGAAGATGTTTGCTAGATAAAGAAATGCAATAGTATATGCCAAACTCGGACCAGCTGGAGTGGAAACAGCCTAGGGAGGAATACTTCTTGAACTTCTCTTACAAATGGAGAGCAAGTTGTGGTCTATAAAATCTGTGTCAGTAGTAACTTTTTAAAAAAATATTAATCTGAACAAGTTTGCTATTTATTATTTTAAAACATTTAATTCAGAATAAGGCTTATTAAGGAGAGCTCTGATGCTCTCTTACTGTACCTCCTTCATTTCCATATCTCCCCTCTCCATCACTGAACGGATCTTAATGAGTTCCCATTCCTCCTTCCCTCCCTCTGCTTAGATGCTGCTGTGACTGGGTCATGCATTTCTTCTCTGTTTGACATGGAATTATCCAAGAGACTTTTCCAATGTCTATCTTATTAGCTTCTCTGCCAAACATCTGAAGAAACCATGCTGCAGTGAGATAGGGCATCCTAAATTTGTACACCTTCCCTTGTGCAGTGTGAATTTGTCTCAACTCAGATGTTGAAATAAGGTGGATTTTTTCCATGAGACTCTCTCCAAAAGAATCAATCTTAGCCATGAAAAAAAGAAGGTTTTGTTCTATAAAGGCTCTCTTCAATTTCAGTGATTTATCTAAGTAGTTGCTTTTGCAACTGACCGACTACTCCAGGGTAAATAATGCTGCTGAATTTTGTCTCCATGGTACCAGCTTTCATTTAACCTGTTGAACTGCAGGTAACTGAATATATTGTGCTGCCCACTCTATAAGGACCTCAGAGTGCAACAGGAGAGCACTAATGTTTCAATTGTGAGTCATCTTGTAGTTTTAGATGAGCGATGGCTAGATCTGGGCATAAAAGAAGCAGGTCCTTGTCAAGGAGGTGTTTCTGTGCTGTGCTAACAAAGATCATCATTATAATAACCTTTGCAAAGCCAGAAGTGGTCAGTACTTTGAACCAGGCAGAAAGATCTTCCCTTAATTTGTGACTTCAATATAATTTAAATCTATTCCTCAGATGGAAAAAGGATCATGTCCAAATCTGGATGAGAGAATACTATTGCACTTGTAGCTTGAAAGTCAAGTCGTAAGAAAACCATAGTCAATGCTCAGAACAAGGAAGTAACTGCACAAAAGCATCAATGAAAAAGGGGGCTGGAGGAAGGGGAGATGGGGAACAAGATGTTAATTTTTCTCTACTGGTCTGAAAGCCCTGTGTACAACAGCCAGTAGCCTTTAGGATACCAAGAGTCCAATGACAGTGAAAATCATGGGTCTAATGCTTCAGGGTTGTAAAAAGGGTTGTCACATTATCCTCTCAAAAAGAAATAATTTGCCTCTTGGGTTTTGCCTTTGTTATTTTCAGGGTCTGTAATACCTTCCTCTAAAGGTTTATTGGAATAAAATTTGTTTTACTTATATCCTAACTTCCTGGGTTGTGACATGGTGCTTCACTAGTGTTGCACATTTTCCCCATAGTAAAATTAACAGTGTTTTGAGACCACTGCATGAACTATCCATTCAATGGGGAAGTGCACATTCAGATCTGTACTAAAATCAGCGTAAACAAATTTTGATGTTTTCACAACTCTGTGTGAGCAAATTCACTGAATGAGACCCATCAAGAGTTCTTGGATACCACCTCAGACTTGGAAAATCCCACAGCTGCAAACCCTAGGAAGTTTTCTGTGAGGCTAGCACTGTATATTTGTCCTGTCCTTGTGCATCTGTTCTTCACCTCTGTTGGAGACAAGGCAGTGCATAATACAGTTCTTTGTCCTGATCTGTTATCTGATATTAGGAAAATCCAGCTGTTTCTTCCATTTCAGCAGTTATTCAAAAGTGCAGACCATTCCAGAATGGTACATATATGATTGCATTTGAATGACCATAGAATCTTGCTACCCCTCCAGTTAATTACCATAAATATATGTAGCAAATCATCCATTTTGTCCAGATTTAATGGGTGAAACAAAATGGCTATCACTTGAAACCATTGTTGAATGAACACTTGAAGCCTTAAACAATTTTTTTATGTAACCTGTGTATCTGTTTTTTGCCAGAGGGAAAGGCAGGTTTACTGTTCTCTTCTAACCTAGTTTTTGAACGCAGTAGGAATTGTTTTGGAACAAAGTGCCTTTACTTGTTTTCAAAACCCAACTTCCTTATGGCAGGGAGCTAGCAGTCAGGTTGAGAGCATAAACTCAAGTCAAGGAGTATTCTGCAAGGATAGTCTGTGGTTTGTGTGTCAACAGATAGCAGAATTTCTTTAGTTGGCCAGTGACAGGAAGGAAATTGTCCTGATCATATTTGTAGTTTGTGTCCTTTTGACACTGTGCCTGAAACCGTAATACATGACCAATTTACATTGATCGTTAGAAAACAAATTATGCTTGCATTTTTAGTTAAAAATAATTAACTGTTTGATTGGAAATCAAAATGATATCATGGAAGTTGTTTTTTCCCTGCTGTCTCTTCTAGGGTTCATTATCTGTAGCTATGTGTATATATAAAAATGTCAACTCTGATAAATCATGAGATTAATGTCATTAAGACTGAAAATTAAGCCATGTCACTTTCACACA
>JBCJKH010056800.1:0-10449 GCA_039877255.1 Loriculus beryllinus
CCCTGCCCATGGCAGGGGGGTTGGAACTGGATGAGCTTAAGGTCCTTTCCAACCCAAACCATTCTATGATTCTATGAAAACAGCACCATGGTTTGACACGAATGGGTTAGGGGCCAGCAGTGAGCTCCCCAGAGCTGTGTGGAGCTGGTGACTGAGGGGTGGATGTGGAGCAAGAGTCTGAAAGTGCTGCTGAAGACAAAGGGGAAGAGTGTTAGCCCAGGCTGTGCTAGCAGCAGGTTGTCTTCTCCTCCACCCAGCCTGCTCTCACACAGCACCTCTGCCTGCTGCTTCTGGCACCACAAAACCTCAGCTTTCCCACCCCAGATACACCAATCGCCACGTTTCCCTTGGCTGCTCTTTGCAGAACTGGAACACGAAGGAGCAGTGGGCAGCAGTGAATGAGCTGCACGCTGGCTCACAGCTCTGCATGCAGCCTGGTGCTCCTCTCACACTCATCACACCCCAGCACTGAGGATCCCACAGAACCCATCCAAATACTGAACCAGATACACTGGGGTGAATTTCACTTTAATGCCCGTGATCTGTTGCTTTGTAGCTGGTTATATCTATGTTTTATTTGCCCTCATTAATCCACAGCCATGAGAAACTGATTCCAAGCCTCAGATGTCTCCTCTTTCACTCCTTATATCATTCATAGAATTATAGAATCCCAGCCTGGTTTGGGTTGACGGTCAGGCTCCTGATGGTGAAAGGCTTCTCCTCTGCCTCTTGTTGGCACTTTTGGAGCTGAGCACAGTTTGCCTGGGGATTTTGTATCTAACAGGGTAAGAAAGTGATGCTGGCAGCAGGGTTTTGCCACACTATTTACAAATTCCTATTGTCCTGAAGCTGAAGGGAATAGAGCAGCAGGCTCCAGGCTCCTTGAGCTAACCCCCAGCCCCAAAGCTGCTGCCAGCTCTCCTCTCAGTGCAGCTACTGCCTTTTTACCACCTCCTCTTCCTCCTTCTCTGATCTCTATGCAGATCTCCACACAAACAGGGGCCAGCAAAGCCCATCCAGACCTTGCAGGTATCTGTTGCTTTGGGCAGTGCCGTGCCAGTGTTTAATGTGGAGGCCTCCATTAGATTAATTGCACCCTTACAGAAACAGAGTCCTTCCGCTCTCTAGCAGTTACTGCAGCTGAAAGACAGCGATGGATGGGTTTCACTGGGATTGGGGCTGGCTGGTAGTTTCTTTAATGGAAAGAGAAAGAGAAAAAGGGAAGGGAAGGAGAAGAGAAGGGGAAGAAGAAAGAGGGAAGAAGAAGGAAATGGAAAGGAGAAGGGAAAGGGAAGGAGAAGGGAAAAGGAAGGAGAAGGGAATGGGAAGGAGAAGGGAAAGGGAAGGAGAAGGGAAAAGGAAGGAGAAGGGAATGGGAAGGAGAAGATAATGGAAAGGAGAAGGGAAAGGGAAAGAGGAGGGAAAGGGAAGGAGAAGGGAATGGAAAGGAGAAGGGAAAGGAAAGGAGGAGGGAATGGAAAGGGGAATGGAAAGGGAAGGAGAAGGGAAAGGGAGGGAGAAGGGAATGGAAAGGAAAAGGGAAAGGGAAGGAGAAGGGAAAGGAAAGGAGAAGGAGAAAGGGAAGAGAAGGAGAAGGAAAAGCGAAAGAGAAGGGAAAGGAAGGATGAGAAAGAGGAAGGGAAGGAAAAAGAAACGAGAACCCCATCCTCTCTGGTGCTGCAAGAACGTTCCCAAAGCCTGTGCCGCTGCCAGGACCCTACCCCAGCGCTCTCTATCAAGCCTTAGGTTTAGGTGGGAGCCGTTCGCGTTCAGCGAGCCCTGCGCAGACTTTGTTTATGCCGCTGCCGGAGCAAACTCCGGGCGCCAAGCGCCGCACCGGGCTCTCCTGCTCGGGACACGCCGCTCTCGGCCCTCCCCGTGCCTCCCGGTGCTCCCCGCTCCGCACCGCACCGGGGCCGCTCCCTCGCTCCGTCCCTCCTCTCCCCTCCTCTCGCTTCCCGCCCCGATTGTGCAATCGCGGGCGGCGGGGCCGGCGGCACCGAGGGGGAGGGAAGGGAGGGAAAGAGGGAAGAAGGAGGGAAAGAGGGAAGAAGGAGGGAAAGGGGGAAGAAGGAGGGAAAGGGGGAAGAAGGAGGGAAAGGGGGAAGAAGGAGGGAAGCGGCCGGTCCCGCCCGCCCCGCGCCTCCCTGGGCCGCGGCGCCGGGGATGCGGCAGCCGCCGGGCACCGCGGGGCTGTAGCCGCCCGCCGCGGCCCCGGAGCCCATGGGCTGTGCCCAACGACGCCTGGGTGGTGAGTACCGCGGGGCTCCGAGCCTCTCCCCCCATCCCCGCACCGCCGCCGCTGGTTTCCCATCTCTTTTCCCTTCTATTCCCCCCATTCCCGGTGCTCGGCGGCGGGAGGATGAGAGCGTGGCCATGGGCAGAAATGAGTTGCAGATGAGGCGGAGGTCGGGGGAGCTGCTGTGAGAGCGTTAAACGATTTCCACCGCCGCTTTAGCGAGGATAAAGTAAAAGCCGAGGGGATGGGAGCCGCGCTGCGCTGGTCCCCATCTGCGGCGCAGAATCCTGCCCGTAGCCTTCGGGTTTCCGACAAAAGTGCGGAGGGAAGAACGGGAACGTTCCGATTATCGCTTAACCGCAGCGGCAGAGGACGGGGAGTGCTTTGAGAGCTGAAAAAGAAAGGGATTTTCTGGATGGCAAAGCAGTGAACTTTTGTTACTTGAAAAAGGGGATGAATTTACATCCTTGTAGCCCACAGATAGGTTTCGTGCTTGCTGGTGTATTACAAAGGCTTAGATCCTATAGCTCTCTACCTGTTCCTTGAGTTGCAAGGAAGTATTTCAGTTTGCCTCGGTGTTTGTGGCACTTCTTACTTGTTATATACAAGAATCTTGTTGCCTACTAAGATGTCTCTTACGAGGGCACTTGTATGGGAATCTTGCACTCTGCTCCACAATCTACCTTTTCTATATAGGATTTATATACAGGATTAACCCCATCGACTTCAGAATTCAGCCTGTGTGGAGTGGTTGTGCATTTGGGGCACTGCAGCTTTGTCCTGCAGGTTTTCTTTGGAGAAGAATCTGCGCTCCACTGAAACGAGTGGGAAAGATACGGCGAGGCCCGGATTTTCCCTTGTATTTTTAGCCTAAGAACTTCGTGTCCTCTTTGCAATATCCAACCAGCCAAAACTCGGCTGTGTACAATGGGCACTTTTGCTTTTGGGAGGCAGTCTCCAATCTCCTAAAAGGCAGCTTTGCCTCCCATTTGCAAACCGCAGGATGGGAAATGGAATTTGCCTTTGGTCTAAAAATCCCAAGTGTTTGCAAACAGCCCTGAGAAGAATCCGGGCTCTTGGCTTGACCTCTCCGTGCTGGATTCCAGCTTGGGGAGTTTGTGGTCTCACAAAAAGGGTGAATGAGCAAAGTCTTCCTGAGTGCTTGGTCGGTCGCCTTTCCGGAGCGAGGGAAAGCTGGGGGGAATTTTTGGGTGCCCAGGAAGTGCAGGATTGAGCCAAAAATGCTTTTAAAGTAGCCTTGAAGACCTGCCCGTGTTGGAGTAACTTTGTGTGTTGGCATCGCTGAGGTCGTGTTAAGCTGGTACAATGGGAAACCTGCCCGAGCAGCAGAGTGAACTCCTGGGCAGTTATTCCTCCCCAAGCTCCATGCTGTATCCATTAATGTGGTAGCAGTCCCTCCACCAGCCCCTGTATCCCTATGGAGCAGGCAGAACCTGGGACTTGCTCCAGCCTTGCTCCAGCTCCTCGTTGTTTGAAGTCTGCTGGAAAAACCCCTCCTCTGGTCGCCCAGCTCAGAGATCCTCTGGGATAAAGCAAGGACCAGAGTGCTGGGGGGCTCCAGCTCAGCAGAGGGCAAAGAAACCTCATGGAGGAGAGTCTTAAACCCCTGCCTGGTTGATAACATCGTGCTTTCGGGGTGGGCTGAGGGGTGCTCTGTCCCCTGTGCCTCCCGTTAGCGCTGTACCTCCTGCTTCCCCAGACCTTTGTTCCTCACACGGCGCCGTTCCGGGGGGGAGCAACACGGGGTGGAGGGGACCAGGGTGTAAATGAGCACCGATGGTGGGAACGGAGCAACCCAAGGCTCAGTTGTGGAGCTGCGCTGGCTGCTCCCCCCGTTCCAGCCAAAACTGCAGTGCTTTGGAGCTGAGCCTTGGAAATGGCGTCAGGATCAGGCCCTCGTTTGGTTGCTCTCGGTGATGTGGCTTAAACCTCCTTCTTCCCTGATACACAGCTCAGGCGACCTGTCCAGAAAGGGGAAAGGACCAGCATTGGGTTCACAGTTTGATTTCAGTGTGGTTATGGGGCCAAATCCCGCACTTTGAGGGGAGACAGTGTCTAAACGTCAAGTGTGAGCTCAGCCCGCAGTGTCTGGTAGCAGTTGCGCATCCCAAGTGGGCTGTGAGATGTTGTGACACCCCCAAAAGCCTCTGGCCCTGCACTGCTTCAGAATTAGAGCTGCTGCGGTCAATGTCATGGGTAAGGAGCACGGACGTTGGGTTTAAAACTGAGGAGGCTGGTGCAGTGTAAAGCAGAGATTAAAAGAGGGAAAACCAGTGTTCCAGCCGACTGGATTTCTGCTGTTGTGACCAGGATATGGCTTAAAAGGGCAGAAAGGCAGAGGGACGCGGCAGGAAGGATCCTGAACCGTTGCTGAAAGATCCACAGCTTCAGATGCAAACCCTCCTCCTTCCCCCTTGCTCCAGCAGCCGAGAACCTGATGCCAGAGGCACAACCCCGCTGGGTAGGACAGGGCTCCATGTCTCTATGCCAGTTTGGTCCTGGTGAACCGAGGGAGGTGAACACCAGCGCCGGGGCACCCGAGCCACCTCCTGTCCCTGCCATCTCCATCGTGTGCTCGCCGAGGAGCCACCGTCCCGGTGGCCGCTCTGAACTGGTTGTGTCTGGTTCCAGTTCTGCTCGTTGTGAGCGAGCCGAGCGGTGCCAGATTCTGATCTCATTTGCACCACTGGAGTCATTCGGAGGAGCCGGTCCCAGTTTACCTCACTCCTAAGTGAAAGCAGAACTGGACCTGCTGGGAGCCGCGCTCCCCGGGGAGCTGGTGCCTGCCTGCAAAGCAAACCCGGGGCGATGTGAGCGGCTCTTGGGACCGTTCCCGGGAGCCAAGGGGGGGTTTTACCACCGGCCCTGAGAGCTGCTTCACCCGAAAAAGGAGGGGAGAAGCCGTGGCTTCAGCAAGGGGAAGTGGTGACCGCGCTCAGGTGCCTTGGGGCCGTGCTGTCGGCGACTGATAGTGGTCAGGCTCTGGGTTAGCGATGCTGTGGTGGAGGAAAAGGCAGCCCCTTGCCGGGCTGGGTGGGAAACAGCTGCTCGCAGAGGTCTGGGGCAGCTTTAGGGATCATAGCTCAGTTCGAGGGCAGCAGTCACTGCTGGGATTAGGGTTTTCCAAGGGGTTGGGATCCCCAGTTCACATGTGGACACCTCTCGTCCTCCTGCAGCCGGTACCCTCACCGCAGGCAGCGGCAGTGCTGCTCCAGAGGGATGTGTGGGACGGCTGTGTGGGAATCACCAGCTCCAGGGGACATGCAGGAGGCAGTCGAGCCTCCTTCAGGTCCAGACATGCGAGCGAGGCCTCTGGCTCCAACGCTGCTGCCAGCTGTGTTTGTAAGTGCCTATTGCTCATACGAGCTGCAGCGTGGGGCCTGCTTCAGCCAAAGCATGTGGCAGACTCGTCCTTCCTTGCACGAGCTCTCACATGGAGCCTGGACCTTCTCCATCCGAGCACCCCAGTCCTGCTGCTCCCCAAAGCTGGTTCCAGGCTTGTTTCCCAAGTCCCACACAAGCAGAGCCTCACATTTTGAGCATGTGCTTGAAGAAGAGGGGGTCTGGAGGGTGATGTGGGGCTGGGACATATTCCCATGCTTTCAGTTGATGCATTTTCCTGGCTGCGATTGTTCTCCATGCAGAAATTGAGCAATTGAAATAAACCACCAGGAACAGTTTCGATTGCTTCTGCCTCCTCCCCAGGCCATTTGTGTGTCCCTTTTCCAGCAGAGCTCCTTCAGGACCCCATTGGAAGCCTAGACAAGTCCATAGGTAACTTTCCAATGGCTTTTGTAGGGAAAGGAGCTGGGATTTCTTTTCCAGCTGCAAAAGACCTGAGTTTCTGAGTGCTCAGAGCGTGGTCAAGAGGCCAGGTTTCAACTCCCAATGTACCAAAGGCTTTAGAACTGGGGAGGGGAGAGGGCTTCGAACCGCTGCAGTGCTTTGCCCTGTTTCTGCTTTCTTTCTGTGAATCACGCAGCCATGCATGAGGGGAAAGGAAGATGTTACAGGACGGGGAGCTCTAACATCTGCTTTGGAAAGGGGCAGAGGCAGCAGGAGCCACTCTTGACACAGCTCTTGCTCCGTTATCAGAGTGGGTTTAGGACCGATTCGTGTGCGTGTTAAATAGCAAACACCCTCCTGCAGTAATTCCCTGGTTATGTGTTACTGTTTCTTCCCAGCTTTTGCAGCTCAAAGCAAGCCTGAAGCTCTCAGCAGAGGCTTTGTGCTCAGCGAAGCCTTGCTGGCCTCAACAATCACCTCTACCCGTTTTCAGTGCATCCTTCTTTTCCCTCTTCCCTGTCATGGCATCGATGGGATGGATTTGGGCCGTTGCAGACACAACAGCAGAGTCCCCAGAGGATGGTGTACTTCGTGTTTTTGACACATGTAGTTTTACCTGAACTCCAATTGCAGAAGGGGGCAAGTGTTAAGTAAGGGCAAGCACTGAATGAAACCATTGGTTCGTTGGGTTTTATTGACCTCTCAGGTTTTCACAGGTTAGGTTGGAACCTTCCCTGCTGGTAAAGCTGTCTCGATAGAACCTTTCTTCCATGTGAGCAAATACTAAATTGAAGAATTGCCTTTTAGGATTCAGAAGTTCCTGTAGAGACAAAATCCTGTGTCTGAGGAGAGCTGTGCTCTTTGTGGGGCGCATTCATGTTTCCTTCCAGCTGCCACCAAACCCCTTCCTGGGGCTCTGCTTCCTCTTAGGTGCCTAAATAATCACTTACCTTCCAGCATGCACAGCTTCCTGCAGGGAGATCATTCCTGGCCACCTCCACACAACAGGAGAGATCCCACTGGAGTCCTTGGCTTTCCCTTCTCCTTACCCTGCAGCACCACGTCCCCACTGGCACCGTGTGGGGAAGGGCTGTTGGCAGCCTCCCTCCCCTCCTGCCCCTGCAGCACCTTCCCTGCAGCATTCCAAAGCCCTCCCTGTGCATTCCCACTCTCTTTACACCCATCAGCTCACCAAGCATATGGCCTTCTCCTGTCTCTGCTCTCCCATTAGGGAACCTGAGGCACGGAGCAGCGCATTCAGCAGCGCATCCTCGGTGCCTCCTCCTCTCCCTGCAGTGCTGTGTGGCAGCTCCACGCAGCAGAATGGCACAGATGGGTTGGACACAAAGGCAGGACCCCGAAGTGCCGTGATTCATGTCCAGCACCAACTTGGGGTTGTTCTGGGTGCTTGGCATGAGAGCCACGCTGGGTGGGAAGCTGGCTCCTTCAGGACAGCCCTGTGTCCAGGGAATAAGGTGGAGATCCCAGTTCTGATCCACACCAGGAGCTGAAACCTGCGTTGTGTCCGTGCTGGGATCTTCTGCACCTCACCCAAGGATCTGGATCTGAGTTAGGCATTGACATAGGGCAAATTTCCCACCTTTGAACCGCATTTTCCTTAGCTGCAGCATGGAGCTGACGCTGTTTCTGTGCCGTACCCACAGGCTTTGAGCCTTGGCTAAGCAACGTGTGTAAAGCTTAGGGGCTTGTTGTCTCTCAGAAGCTGGGATGTGGCCGTGAGCACAATCTGCCCGTGTCTGCAGTTTACTGTGTTAGGCAAAACTGCAAGATACTGGATAAGAAAAATACCTATAGCTGTATTAACCTCCTGATGGAATACTCCCCATGTCCACCTGCAGGCTGCTCTCCTGCGCTGGTGTAAACTTCCCACTGGAAAAAGAGGGTAAAACTGATCGGACGCTTTGTATTTTCCTGCAGCCGTGTTTGGTTTCCAAGTGGCCTGGAACAGCTGTGGGCTGGATGTGGGAATGTGGCCTCCGAGGTAATTCCCCTCATTGTAACCATGTAGATTTTCCCAGCTGCTTCCAGGCGTTGGCGGGGTCTGTCCTGAGAGCCCCTGGGATGGGAGGAAGGAGCTCTTCGAGGTGACACGGAACATCTGAGCCTGCTAACACCAGGTGTCAAAGGGCTCAGCCTGCAGCGGGACCCTCTGGGCATCGCGAGGATGCTGAGGTGGTGCAGCGGGACCCGTCAGCACTGGGACACGCTGCCCCTCAGCTCCAGGGACATGGGGACAGGCTGGGAAAGGGCTCTGGAGCTGCTCACCACAAGGCTGCAGCTGTGCCTGAGCTGAGGAGTTGTTTGTCTCCGGAGCCTGGGATGTGCCAGGCTCAAGGGCTGAGTCATTTGATGGCTCCAACGCGTGCAGAAGGGATGGAGGAGGAGAAGGCTGCCATGCACAGGGAGCGGGCAGAGACCCCATGGGCTGCTGGTTCGGATGGAGCCGAGCTGAACTTTCTGCTTGGAAAGCTTTGACTCTCAGGAAAAGCCCCGTGTGCCCTGGTGTGGAAAGAGAAAGAAGCCCCTGTGAGGCAGGCCAGGGCCGGGGTCAGCACCGGGGAGCACACGCTTGTTCCTGTACGGGCTGCAACGTGTAATTTAGCTTGTCACAGAGGAATGTGCTCCATGCCTTTATCTAATGGGGAGCCTGCAGACCTGCTCGGGTGCCTTGTCTTCCTTTTCGCCTTCCCTTTCCCAGCCGGGGGGAGAGGGAACACGGTGCCTTTGTTTGCCCCCATGTGCCTGCTGTCAGATGAATGGCTTTAGCGGCAGCTCTGTTCGCATGACTGGGTTGAGCCGTGCCAGTGAGCACGCCGGGGTTGCAAGCAGGCTCTTTCCATCCCAAGCTCCCTCCCGAACTCAGCTGCATCCGATGTTTTCCTAAGCACTGGCATAAACCTCGTTACTCACTAGAACTGTGGCCACGCAGGTTCCAGGGCATTCTTTGGGAGGAGGAAAGCACCGTGTGGATGCGCCTGGTTCCAGTCAGTGAGGGATGGAATGGGGCAGAGATGTAGCTGCTCCAGCTCTAGAGAAGTTCCCCTGCTCACCTCTGCTAGGGCCCTGCTTGCTGAAACATCCCTGCTCAGGAAAGGAGAGGCTTTCTGCACGTGTTCGAGTGCTTTCCTGAATGCTGGCCAGGTCCTGTGCATTAGCAGAGCACAACCTCGCTCATCTTCCTCTCGGTATCAAAGCGAGAGGAGCCCAGATGTTTGGAGGTGACCCCTCATGCCTTTGGCAATGGGTCTAACCCCCCTCTATTGAGCACATCCCTCCGGGGCTAGGGAAGAGGTCCAGGGAAGCAGGCTGCCTGCACAGGCAGCAGTGTTTGCCTCTCTGCTGGGTAGAGTTGCATAGAAACCTGGAAAAACCCCAGCCAGCACCTTTCTTTGGGAAGAGGGAAATTGCTCTGTAATGGGGCATGTGGAAGTGAACTTGTGTGCTGACTCCAGAGGAATTTCGGCTGTTCCCCGGGGGGCTGGAATTGCTGTTTGGGTCACATCCCAGCTCTGATCTCGGACTTGCCTTTGGGAGCGAGATTC
Source organism: Loriculus beryllinus (assembly GCA_039877255.1). Classification (NCBI taxonomy): domain Eukaryota; kingdom Metazoa; phylum Chordata; class Aves; order Psittaciformes; family Psittacidae; genus Loriculus; species Loriculus beryllinus. The sequence goes on from JBCJKH010056800.1 coordinate 9,610, forward strand.
CTCAGCACAGAGCTGCTGGTGTTTGAGGAATGAGACTGGTGCTGAGCAAGCCAAGTGTGTGTGTGCAGCTCAGCTGGGTTCTTAGGAACTGCAGAACTCCCCCATTGACATGGAAATGAACCTTCGGGGAGCAGAAGAAAGCCCTAAGAGTTGTCTTGAGGACAAATGTATTCAACCACACCACTCTCATGAATGGCACTGCAAGTTCAGGAGCTGCAAACCCTGCTTTGTGCAGATAATCTTGCTGGGGACTGGGGCATTCACATGAGCAATGGGAGGGTTTTTCCTGGCAGGGCTGTAAAGGTGTTGCTGCATTATACCATTACTGGATGACCTTAAGGTCCTTTCCAACCTGAACCATCTATGATTACAGGTCCTGTACCACCAGGAAACAGAGGTTAGCAGAGAAACCACCTGATTCCTCCAGAGATCCCAGGACCAGGGAATGAGGATGCCCTCTTCTTGCTGCCTTGGGATGGAGGCTGGGGCAGCATCTCTTGTCTCTCAATTCAGATCCAGGAGTTTGGGCTCAGTGAAGGGGTAACAGGACAAAACCCTTTGCCTCATAATGACCTTAATATACCCGAGCTGGAGCTGTGAGAGGTTCCTGTAGGATGTCTCAGTCATGGAAGAAGAGAAGCTGCGTGGAGACCTCAAAGCAGCTCCCAGTGTCTGAAGGGGGCTACAAGGATGCTGGAGAGGGGCTCTTCATCAAGGACTGTAGGGATAGGACAAGGGGTGATGGGTTCAAACTGAAACAGGGCAAGTTCAGGTTGGGGATAAGGCAGAAGCTCTTCCCTGTGAGGGTGCTGAGGCGCTGGCACAGGGTGCCCAGAGAAG
>JBCJKH010056801.1:0-12886 GCA_039877255.1 Loriculus beryllinus
TGCTCTGCCAGGGAGGAGGGGAAGCTGGGAGGAAGCAGAGACAGGACACCTGACCCAAACTAGCCAAAGAGGTATTCTATACCACAGCACGTCATGCCCACTATATAAACTGGGGGCAGTGACCCAGAAGGGCTAGATCACTGCTTGGGTAGAGCTGGGTATCAGTTGGCAGGTGGTGAGCGGTTGTATTCTCTTCCCATGTTATTTCCCTTATCATTATTATTATTGGTGGTACCAGTAGTGGTTTGTGTTATACCTTAGTTACTGGACTGCTCTTATCTCAACCCATGGGAGTTACATTCTTTTGATTCTCCTCCCCATCCCTCTGGGAGCAGGGGGGAGGAAGGAGGAGGAGTGAGAAAGTGGGCTGCATGGCCGAATTGCTGACTGGGCTTAAACCACAACATTATGCCATTTCAAATACCTCACTCATGCATGTGGCAGAAAGAACAGGCAGGAAACTGCTCACGCATAAGAGGTAAGAGATAAAAGATTCCAAGTCTAACACTGAGGAAGAAATTTTGTCTGGGGACTGGAGTACCTCCCATACGAAGACAGGCTAAGAGAACTGGGGCAGTTCAGCCTGGAGAAGGCTGTGTGGTGACCTCATAGCAGCTTTCCAATATCTTAAGGGGCCTACAAAAGATGCTGGAAAGAGACTCTTCATCAGGGACTGTAGTGATAAGACAAGGGGTAATGATTTTAAACTTAAACAGGGGAAGTTCAGGTTAGATATAAGGAAGAAATCATTTACTGAGAGGGTGGTGAGGCACTGGAACAGGCTGCCCAAAGATGTGGTGAATGCTCCATCCCTGGCAGTGTTCAAGGCAAGGCTGGACAGAGGCTTGCGCAACACAGTCTAGTGTGAGGTGTCCCTGCCCATGGAGGTGGGTGGAACTAGATTATCTTAAGGTCCTTTCTAACCCAAACCATTCTATGATTTTATGATATAAGTGCAAACAGAAATACAAATTAGTAATAAACAAGTATTAATGATCATAATTATTTCCAGAATTTTATGACTGCACATTACAATGCTGTATTTGCTACAGCTCTCATTCTTAGGAAACAACAGAGAAACAAAGGTTGTTTGACACAGGTCCTGCTTCATTTGTCATGTAAAACCCATGAACTTTCATTTGAACATGTGCTTCCACACTTGTTCAAAGAACAAATCCATGGTTTTACTATTCCTGAAACAGACAAGGACAAAGAGTTGATCAGTATAAATAAATGATCCAAACGGATCCAAAATGAAGCATTTAACAACTGGTGAATACTAGCCTTTAATGTTCCATACACAAAGTTAACTCTGCTCTTCTACAAACATTCTTGGGTCATGACAACGTTTAAAATCTACATCTTCCATTGCATTTCTTTCAGAATTAAGTGTTTTTAAACACCCTTACATGGTGACCTAGCATAAACAGATTTTGGAATCTTTACTTCCACACCACTAACTTCTGCCTAGAGTTTATTATGTCACCAGTAGGAATGCTACAATACCCTGCAGAAGCCAGTCACTGAAAGGGAAAGAGAAAAAGAGAAAGCATTTTGCAGAAAAGAAGTGTATTCTTTGGAGCTGGCAAAGGATGACAGATGAAGGAACTGTGATTTCAGACTGAGGTTTCAGAAGGTAACTGCTATCACTACCTTGGGATCTGCCACCTATGTTACTCTCACCCTGCTTCTGACTGCATCCTGCTTCTTCCTGTTCCCCACCACCAATCCTCCCCAAAGCTCCATGCCCCTCTGACTCAGGTCTCTTCTTCCCCCCACCTTCCCCTTCCCCCACCCTTTTTTGTATTTCCAGGGTGTGAGTGCTGCTTTGGTGTCACGAGAAAGTTTCCTTCTATTCTAGTGCTTGGCATCACAGCATTCACTGACAACTAGAACACTTGTAAAGGACATTTTGCTCCAGTTATGCATTTCAGGAATGCATCTCACCATGCTTTGTGCAGGTGAAATCCAAGTATTTGTGGAATATATTGGAAATATGTGTTCAGATGCTTGAAAATCAGCTAACTTTGGGTTTATGTTACTGGAAGGACCAAAAGCAGAGTGACTTCTGTAGTAAATTTAAGTTTCTACTTCAACGCATACAGATGATCTAAATCTTCACCAAAATAGTAATAAATTATTTTTTTAACCTGAGTAAAACAGCATATTCATACTCTAACATCATCCCTAAAAAAAAAAAAAAAATTGATCTCAAAATGTTAAATTTCAGCACAGTGATAAGCAATAAATCACAAGGTCTTGCTAACTTTTTAACAACCTGTTTACATACAAGTTTTTCCCCTCTCTCTGTATATTTACACAGATATGCAAAGATGATAACGCTGTGTCACTTATTAAAATGCTTTCAAGAGCTGAAGGAAGATGTGCAACTTTGAACAGTCAAATGTAAAAACTGATGTGAACATACTACTTTAAACTGAACTAAAATTTTATTGCTCTAGCAAACATTCCATTGGTTTTTCTGGGTTTTTTTACCCTATTCAATGGTCACATTTCAACAGACTCAAAATATTAGCCTACAATACTGTAAAACATATGAAGTTGTTCAATAGGAATTTTCAGTGAAAACTGCACCTCCTGGAAAAATATTGGCTGTTGTGATACACATGCAAAAAAAACCAAATTAACATTAAACCAAAGGACAGTACAAGGTGCAGAAGATGGTATAACCTTAGTTGCTCTATCAGGAAAGATAAAGCTAGGATTTAAGTAGTGGTTTTTTCTTTGCAGAAATAGCTTATAAATAGAGAAGTCAGAATAGGCTAGAAAAACCGAAAGCAGAACGCCAGGGATCCAAATCCACAGAGAATAAGGTCACTAGCTTGCAGGAAAGGGATGTTCAGAACAATGCTGTCTTGTAACAATTTTATAGTCTCAAAAGATTTTTTTTTTTTTTGAAAATAATAACAAATGTGTCATTTCCCAGGGATGAGTGAAAATTTTTCCTTCCTCTATAATACTGTTTTAAAACTACCTGTCTCAAAAGCCTGCGCACAATTTTCTTACCTGTGTCCCAACAGTCTCTTGGAAGCAGCGCCCAAGCTGAGTTTTAACTGAAACAGGAAACATATGAGGAATGGGTTGTTGATTTGTGTAAGCAGAATGTCCTTTCTGGGTCTTCTGATATGGAAGACCTTGGTAAGAGACCTGTGGATGTACTGGCTGAGGTACTTTCGCTTTTTGTCCTGTTGATGTGCTGTCAATTCTTGATACTTGATGGATCTGAACTGAGGCTTCAGGGGGATGTTTCACATGGATATTCACTATGTTAGGAGGGAACTTCACTAAAATAATTGAAGGAAAAACACATAAGAAAAATTGGTAGTAAAATATGCCAAAAAAGGTACCTTAGGCACCTCTAAGACATTTATTTTTGTACATCAGAATTTTTACAAAGTGCCATAAAGGGAGTGAAATATAAATGAAGTCCAAATTTTGGTGTTAGAGGGAAGGATGAAAGAACACATAGACTCTCATTAACAAATCAAGAAAATGAAAACTGCACACAGGAAAGAATGACATTATAGGACTGTAAAGACTGCTACACAAATATGGATGTCCAAATTGGCTTGTGTGACATTAATACTTGTGGTCATACTGTGTAATAAGAATCCCATTCAAAGTTCCAGAATTCAAACTGTACTGGGTTATTTTTGGATATATAGTAAGCTTTATTTTCTTTTTCAGATCCATCATCTTTCTCTGGAATAGAGAAACAGCTTCAGATTTCATCTCTTCACCTTTATATACCTGCCAAGTCCTGAGTTTGCCCCTGAAAGAGTTGCCAGCAACTCAACCATCTAAAATCACCACTCCCTTTGCTGAACTTTGAATTCAGGATTTGGCACATAAAGAGGGAGGAAATGTTTTTCAGATACTTCTGTTTTTAAATACAGTTGTAGTTTTAAGTCTGGGTATACAGACTGAGACCCTCCTGTCAATGTAATGTGCACAGAACTGTTTCTGGCCCGCAAGCCTCTTTTCATTGGATGCCCTTTAAACATGTAACTTAAATTACTGATGAGGGAGAGGGAACAGATAGGAGAGATGTGTACAAAGTTCTATAGTTCGTAAGCTGTGTAACAGTTAGCATTTACTGTATCTGAGTGGGTCTATCTGGTCAGCATGTACTGCACAGACTACTTGAGGCCAGCCAATCCATTAGACTTAACAGCCCTTCCAAACATCAAGAACCAAACATTATCATCTGACATACTTTTTCTATAACACATATGGGATTGTTGAGTCTTCTGAATCGTTTCCTTGACTCCAGGAGGCCAGACTGCTCTTTGGAAATTGACTGGGCTTCTTAGGAACTTAAAGTTCTTATTTCAACCTCACAGCTCCACTTCCAAGGAAGTGTATTTCATTTATTTAGATGTTTTAAAATCACATAATTTTGTAGAGATAGCTTTTGGTTTTCGTATTATTTTTATTTCTCTAGGAACATTTTTAGTATTAATTGGTCTCACGCAGGTATTCCTTAAAAGAAACAAACCGATTTTTACTTTGTCCTGCATTGTTTCATTTATGAAAATATGAAAAACATATTGCAGACGAAACATCAGCAATAAAGTAGTAGAAAGCCAGCAAAATGTGGCTGCAGGGCCCTAACAGCTCTTCAGATCTTGCCTGTATCAGAAAACAACCTTCAAGCAAAACTTATGCTGCATGAGTTCTGTTACAGGTATACCCACAAGAAAAGGTCTGGTGTGACAAGGAGCAGCCGTAAGGCCCTTCTTACGCTATTAGACTGGTTTCGCATAGTCTGACTGTGAAAAGAACAAAACTCACCCCAATGTAACTACTAACATATACTTTTATGTATAAAGATGGATCCCTTCAACTAGTTTCTCCATCCAGCTGATAAATCTACAAAATATATTAGCCCTCAAAAGAAATCTCTGAATTGCACTGCTTTAATCCATTAATACACCTGGAGATGTTCAGATGCTTAAAACACCAAATTTAGGGTGGTTCCTACCATGTAGTATTATTACCACAATCCTCTCCAGGTCTTGGATCATTGCCAAGATGTGCTGATTATATTTATTTCTGCCAGCCATTTCAGGATAAAATGTTTTATTCTTTCCTTGAAAGAAAAGAAACATTCCACTGTCAACAATCCAACATCTGCATTTGGGCATGGAGAGAGAAGAAAAGGCATTGTGACTGCTGATGGTTCTGATGAGGACTTGAGGGCCAGGAAAAAAAATATTTAAGAGGTCAGACTCTTCAACAATGAGAAGTCTTTTGTGTGTTTTAAGACAGCAACTCCAAATCTGAAAAACAACCCCTGTGTCTTAAAATTATTTTATGGTCCACCTTATTGTCTAACATAATTTGTTCAGGAATGAAACAGTCACAGAAATAAACTGGTGCTTTGCTAAGTGTCTAGGTAATTATAAATTATGTTCTCCTTTCCCTCTTTCCCCCTTTTGTCTTTTAGAGTCAGAAAAGTTCTGGGTAGCTTTAGGGACTAATACTCCATCATGTCAGTGGAAAATATTTCCCAGTGGACTGCGCAGAAGTCCCTAGAGAGCAAATCCATTGAAAAGATGGAGAAGATACTTAAAAACGTTTATAAAATATTGTGTTTCCAGGAGAATACTGTCAACACTTCTTTCACAGCTATGTCCCTTTCTGGAAACAGAAATACTACATTAGATTACGTTTTATCACAAACATACAAATAGTTTGGCCTCTTTTAGCAAAGCTATTCAGCAACTAGTTGCCAACAACTGAGCCTTCTCACATCTTTCCCCCATATATTTTGTTTTTACTCAGAGGTAACAATCTTTGAGAGGTAACTGTAAAAAAACCCTTGACAAGAAAGAAAAAGCAATCTGGCACTTCAAACAGACATTATTTGCTTGGGCAAAATGTGATTAACATTACAGCTTTTCTTGTTTCTGATGCTCTGCCTTCTTCACAGCATTAGCAGTAGGAAATCCCTACCATTTTTATATGATATTGTTATATGGCCTGGAAAAAATGTTCTATTTAATTGAATCATATCATGGCCTATCTACACTAAAAAGTTCATTACAAAACTAACTTATAGACTCTACCAATTGATATAACAAAGATAAGCATGAAGTGTAGTTTTAATTTTANNNCATTGATTTAAATATTGTTACATTGAAAAGCATTTTCTCCACTAGAAATCAAAAAACTATGTGCTACTTTCTATCTAGGTATACTGCAATTTACGGACTCTGTTCAGCCAGATTCATTCTCTTTTTGAAGATGCCTGCACTCCTGGAAGAAGGCCCCTGAATTATCCTTAGACTCTGTAACATGCATTAGATTCCACTGAAAGCAAATTAAATTTACCTATAAACTCTCTTCAATAGCACTGTTATTGCTTATTATTTCAGCCATTGAGCAAAATACTTTCTAGTCATTCTGGTGAGCTCATGACTTAAGTTGTGTGTCAAGATTCACACTAGGCAGACAGATCATTGTCTTTACTGGTTTGATACCTAAGATAAAATTAATTAAATAATATTAATAAAATTAATAAAATCAACTCTAAAGGAAAACATGTCTATCAAGAAGAAAGTTACCTTTAACACCTTGCTGTCCAGACACTGTCAGTGGTAGAGTATGAGTAGAGTGGATAATTTGTGATCCTACAGCCTTGTTCACTTGCTGTGGGTGATGGTAGAGTTTTTGAGCATTGGCAGTTTGTACAGGGATCTGACAGAGTTTACCAGTGTAATTAGGAGGGCACTGGCATTTATCTCTAGAGCTACACTGGCCTCCATTCATGCACGGAAGGTGGCAAATAACTGAAATTAAAAAAGAAAGAAAAATTTTGTTAATGACTTCAGCTTCAGTATTGTCTGACCACATATCACACACAAGTATAAAATGAGTAGGGCTGGGCCTTTCAGTGCTAGAGTATCTGAGGAATGAATATCCATCTGACATGTGCTTTTAATTGCCTTGTGGTAGAACCACTTCCCTTCCCCTCCTTGTGACCTCTGCCTGTTCACACCTTCTTCCAATGACAAACCCTCCTTTTGACCTCTGCCTATTGTGCATCTTCTCTCCATGACAACCACACTAAGCACATTCTCCCCTTAGAAATTCTAGCTATTTTAGCTCATTAGGCTATTAAGCAAGATGTTAAATTAATGTACTGCTTGTCTGCACCTCTTAATCACAGTTTTGTACAGGTACTTTTATTTAGTCCATTTCCAAAAATCCTGGACCACCTACACTTCACTGGAAGACTGTGGAAAAACTCACCAGGAAGTAGACAGCACTAAGGATAAATTTTCCATTTTCACTTTAAGCTTTGGTTGTACTCTGGAAAACCATGTCTTACTGAGTATCCAGATTTTTGCTTAACATTTATCTCTCCAATAAAACAAGCTAATTTGTATACCCACCCACACAGATAATAAAAATATTGATAGATTCTACTCAAATTATTTCAGAGACAAATTCCAAAGTATTAAAATATTTTAACTGCAATATAAAGACAAGGGTAATTACTTCTGTACCAGCTAGTACTCGCACATTTATAACAATATAAATGATCAAATGAAACATGAAAAATGTCAACATCAAATGAAAACATTTCTTAACTCAGCTACAGACAGTAATAAGGCATGGTTCAGCACTTTCTAAATATACAATGTGAGACTTTATAATCAACCATAATCTAGTTAAGCTGTCAACATTTTCAAGAACTAAATGATGTAAAAACAACAGAAAAAACACTGAGTTTTTGTGCAAGACAAACTAAGGTAATTTTCTGAGAAACTGAAGAATTCTTGAGAAATACCATACAGCGTCCATTTGTCAGCTCTAGGATAAGATTTGGACTAAAAATAAGTAAATAAAAATCTAGATTTTGCTGTAATTATGGCCTTTTGCCGGACTGCTTGCTCAGTCTATACTGAATTACAATAAAAATGAGAAACTGGGGGGAATGCAAGGTAATTAGTAACCTAGTACTTGCTATTCCAAGTAGTGCAATCTCTGGACAACCACAGCCTATTGCCATTATTAGTAACATAAAACGTCAGTATTGGAAAAGGTACCCTTGTGTTGTGTGTTGCAAGAAGACAAAGTAAGGCATTCAGCAACTCAAAGAGTTCCAACCCAGCTGCGTAATTCACTTGGCCCAGAAAGAGCACTCAAGAAACAGTGCAATCAGCCCAGCTTGTCACAGAGCACCCTCATATTGTATTGACAGGGTATGGAACGGCAATGCCTGATTGCCAGATAGGTCCACACACAAATGTAAACAGCCAGATTTGTTCTTCCACTCTGTTCTACAGATACATATTTAATATTTTTCTTATCTCATATTTTCATTTCATATAAACTGACTGAAAGTACTTCAAGCTGTAGCACTCTGCTAAAAGGCCTAGTTGTCTTTGGAAGTCTGCCCACACCAGTGCAGGCTTCACTTTCCTGGGTGCCAGTGCTGTTGGGATTTCACCTGAGTGAATAGAAGACATCCTTAAAGAGTGGCTATTGCTCTAGGGCAAAATGAAGGATTTTTGATCCCAGCAGTAATCAAAGCCTGACAGCTATTTGTCTCTCTCTGGTATCATTTCTCCCTGGGCAGCCATAAATGAGGAGGTTCACTGCAATGGCAACAACATACAAAGAATTTTAGGTACTTGTAGATATCTGCCTGAGCAAGGTTGAAAGCTAAGGTGATTTTCCTGCAAAAGTAACATCACACAATAAACACAGTTCAAAGTAGCACTAAGGGGACAGCAATTGGATGTTTTAAAGAAGTACAGTGAAACAAAGGCAAATAAAAATAGTCTGAGGGATGCCTTGAGTACAAGAAGCCTATGTTACAGGTCTTTTTCCCAACCTTCCTGGACTCAGGACAACCAGGTAACATGCAAAATCCAGCTTTTAAACGGTATTAATATACCCAGTATCTCCACCAAAATACATTGATTTCTTCCAAACTCCTGTTTCTGTAAATCAGTGGGTGCCTGGAAGGCCATGTCACATGCATATCTCTGCATTACAGGACGGTCTTCAGGCTTTCCTTTCCTGCAGGAGTCCACTGGGTAATGAATGGGCATGTGAAAAGCTTTTGTTTTCAAGCAAAAAATACTAAAAGTGCTTAAAAAAAAAGGAAGGTAAAATGCTGATAGAAAAGAGTTCATTCATGTCTCTTTTCGTAACTGTTTGCCATGGATATTCACACAAATAACTTGCGCAAATAAGGGCAAACAAATGCCACAGAAAGGTCTAGTATAAGGTAAAAAATACAGTGTCTCAGTATTTACATAAAACAGAAAATAAAAATTCCAAGCTGCCCACATCATCACATGATGAAAATCACTCAGTCAACTGATTTCTGAACTGTTATATTGATTTACATCTCTTGAAGGTTTGGCCTAATGTATGAGGAATGAACTTTGAATAAGAATACATTAAAGCTATTCTGAGAATATAAAATTCTGTAACAAAATAAATATTCTGAAACATACAATTGTAAGTTACATTCACCTGTGTAAAAAGAAGTGGGATATGATCACCAGGCTAAACTGAAACCTTGATAATCTCAAACGGTAAATATTATGAGAACTTTTAGAAAAAGAAGAAACACTGAGAAACTATCTGATAATTTTAAATAGATAATAAACACGCGCACACTAACTGTGGTGTTTCCTCATGTAGTTTATAGCCAGGAGAAAGGGCTACATTTGACTACGACGCAGGCACACACTTCACCAGAGATGGAATTACACACAGACCATTTGAGAAATGCAAACTGAAGGGAGGTAAGCCTTCAAAAAGGCAGAGGAAGGAAACACTACATTTCCTCAACAAGGCTGTAGGAATCTCAGGTTAATAAAGACCAAAAAGCCCTGGGGAAAGGACCACTTAAGATAGAACAGGATACAAAGCCAGGGCACATTTGAACAGCTCAGCTTCTGATGAAAGTTTCTTGATTTGTTTTGTTTCGTCATTGAGGTTAAAGAACTTAAACAGAATGGCTGAACACTGCCAGAGGCACAGGGGACATTCCCAACAAAAACCAGACCCAAGTGCTGTGAGAGACCATCAGAAGATTCAGACGAAGGGTGCACTGGAGCTTGATTCTCACTATGCTGCTGCCATTACCTCTGAAAATGGGAGGAAAAAGATAAAAATATCCATCAGGATGTGAAACCCTGTAGCTGCTCAGAGTCTGATAAGAATGTGGAGATAGGCACGTACAAGCTCACAAAAAAATTCAGATAACACATGGGTATATCTCACAAACAAAATAAATATTACTGGAGCTAAGAAAGGCAACACATTTGTCACTTAGGTCTGCCATAAACCAAGTCTCTCAATTCTCTCTTAAGGATTAGCCGACGTACGATTGGACAAATTTAACAATATCTTTATTGAATGAATATATAGCCTTTAGAAATGTAGGGACAGGTTTAAATGATTACAAACACACTAAATATTTTTGTTATCCTTGAGCAGTTAATTGGTAATAACAAGCTCTGATTTCTCTGGCATTCAAATGCCTTAATTCCCCCCAGCCTGCGACAGCTTGGTTGGTATCACTGTTCAAATTGAGTCAAACAGAGAAGGTGCGTTGAGATGCTCCCACAGGGAGTCTCTAAAAGGCTGAACGCATATTAAAAGAATAATGTTTGCAACATGAATCCTGATAAAGCAGCCATGGCTGTAAGTTGGAAACAGAACAGGGCATGAAATCATCAACGAAGAAACTGGGAAACCACTGATATTCGGTTTGTCCATGTAATTACATCATCTAATTTGTTTTCAAGGTACACAAATAACCTTGAACAGCTCCAGATTAATCTAATCAAGCCCAAATGTTTTCATTTAATCAAAATAATGTGCAACAAAAATTCCAAGCACCTAAACCCTCCTAATCCTTAAAAATTAGCCCACACTTATCCAAACAAGTCCTTTAGATGGATGGAAACTCCCTTCCTGTAAGTAGTGTTGACTGGTTTTGAAATGTTCTTCATCTAACTTTCCATATTCCTTTTCTTTTACACCTCAGGGCACATGCAGCTTTGCCTCATTTTCCCTCACCACTCTTTGCCTTTTCTACTTACATGCTATCAACTATTCAATTAGATCAACAGGCTAAGGAAAACCTTAAACTGCTCAATAGATTACAATATTTCTACTGGCTGCATCACAAATCAGCACATTAATTTTGTTTCCACGTCCTACACGGTTACCCAGCATTACTACATGCCCTACAGCTGCTGGGCATCTTTCATCCATGCTGTTACTAAGCACACAGAAAGCACAGGGACTAGGACACAGTTCCACCAAATGTTTTTCCACAGGAAAGAGAGGCCATTTGCCGAAGGGAAGCACTGCCATATGCAACACTGCAGTTTGACAAACCTACAGAGAAACATTCTATCCCAACAACCAAACACAATTTTTAAAGTAAATCTGATAGTAAGAGCTCCAGCAGCAGATGAAAAATGCCCCTTTCTGCTCACCACTGAAAAGAGAAAAGTGATGCCCTGCTCTTGTGTATAACCGTTATCACCCACAAATCCCTTGTTGCCTACAAGTGCTATTCCCTGATCCAGACTGGAACCAGACTTGGTTCCAAACAATAAGCAATCCTCTAGAAATGGCTAGTCTCTGCTACTGCTGAGAAAGCAGTCATGGTGGGTGACAAATGGTAGTATTGCATGGGGGATGAGCTTCCCATCACAGCACTTTTTAAATGATATCTGTAGTATGCAATAAGAAAGGAAAAATGTTTTAAGGGTCTCTGATTTCCTTTGTTGAGTGCTATTCTGTGCACAAACAATGGCTTAAGAACTCTGGTAGATTAATCCCCTGTAATATGCATAACAACATGCAAATACATTTTGAAAGATGTATAAAAGTGTTTTTGGAAAATCAGTACACAAAATGTGGATAGAACAAGAGCCCACACTTTCTCAGCTGGGTACACCAAAAAGATACAAAGTAAAAAAATACAAGGAAAGAGTTGTCATATAGAAATCTCTCTAGTAAATAGCTTCATTTGATTTATTGCCAGTTTAGCCCTAAATTGGCTTGCACAAACTCCCCCAAAATGCTATGAACTTAAACATAAATGGCTTTCTATTTTTATTTATTTATTTTTTTTATCCTAAAAGGCTGAGCATGATACTGAAGACAATTCAGATGTTTCCTCTGGAAAGAAGTAAGATCTGCAATATTGCAGGAAAATATTTCAAACAGCAACCTGCCTCAAACCTAATGTTACAGTAAGAAAAAATATGAATAGCAGCTGCTAAACTGGGTTCTCAACTATTGTGAACTAACATGATCACTGACTTTATTGCAAATTGTCCTATATTTTTAAGCTATTATTACCAAAGGATCTTTAACAAAGTAAGGCACTGCCACTTGGGAATGAGATCTAGAGTACTGCTGTTTACCCAGACAAGGAAACCAAATTATTGCCAAAATAAACAAGCTTTGTGGTGTTATTCCTGCCTGGATCATGCACGTTTTCTGAAGAATTAAAAAACCCACAAAACAGAAGCCTCAAGGAAAATCAAGAGGTAGCACAAAGAACAGTCCTGAAAAAAATTTAACACTTTCAAAATACAAACTTTTTGCATATAAATGTTGTTTTCTGTAGGTAAAATTATTTTCTTACATTTGCACTGCTAAAGTGATTTAAAAAACCCCTACAACATCAGGGGTAAATGCAGAATGATAATATTTCTCAGGAATTATATCTAGTAACTGAATAGCACCTCTTTTTCCCATAAAACAATATTAACGCTAATTAAGAGCGTGTGTTGCAGGGGTCATTTTGTTCGTTTGCAGTTGAGTGCATTATGACATTTAAGACTGTTAACATTAAAGATACAAGCAA
>JBCJKH010056802.1:11492-33735 GCA_039877255.1 Loriculus beryllinus
ATAAATAATTAATAAATTTAAATAACTAATGAAATTTAATAATGATTAAATAAATAATTAATAAATTTAAATAAATAATGAAATTTAATAATGATTAAATAAATTATTTTAATAATGATTAAATTATCCATCCATAAACAAAATAAGAAAACAAATAATGTTGAACCATTGTGGTTTACTGTACTTCTTTCTTCAACAATAAAGGGCTTAAAATAACACACATATCTATATCCATCATTTTTGCTTTCATTTTAATAATATTGACTTGTTTTAGAAACCCCTTACTTTTCTACTGTAAGGAAATAGGAAAAGAGATAGGATTTTCAAGATGTTCGCTGTGTTCTGAGTTTTCAGTGAAGGCTAACATAACTGTTATTTGGTAGATTAGGAGTTTTGCTTTTGTCCTACGCTGTAAATGACATATGGTTCTGTGTAGGAATATAGGTCTTTCAGTTATATGGGCTTTTAGAGGAACAAAATACTAGAGATCCCATGGATACTGGTGTGTGGTGGAAATTCTGTACCACTGCTGAAGATTTTCTTCTCTGTGTTCCTATAGGGCAGACAAAGTTCCTATGGGATTTGGTCTTGTATAAGGAAATCCACCCAAATATAAATGGAAGAAATAAATACCTTACCATGTAAACTCAGTAGAGGAGGAGAGCAGAAATGATTTGGTAGGGGATTTTAAGTTGCCATCACTGTGAAGATGTGGAAGAATGGATGGACCCACAATTTCTCTGGTGCATTAAACTGGCTGGTAGTGGCAGCTCCAGCCCCCATGCCTGTGTGATTCTGCCCTGTAAGCAGAGTCCCCAGATTACACTCTGTTTCTGGAGTTTGATGGATTTGTACCATGCTGGAAAAGTAAATCCTAAGAGATAAAGTAACATTAATGCAGTCCTATCTCACTTCTCCTAAAGAACAGTCTAAACAGTCCAGTCCTTAGTTGGCAAACATTTGTGTTGCTGCATTCATGCAGATTATGTCAGTTCAGCTGAATGCAGCCTTGTTCTGGAAATGCAGGCTGTATCTGCACTACTGTGTAGAAAAGGCTACAGATCACCAACTGGTACTGCACAGTTTGCACCCATACAGCTAAATTGTCTCACCTCCTAGAGCAGGACAGTTGTAGCCAAGGTTTGGTTTGGGGATATTCATGGTGCTACACCAATCCTTGAACAGTGCCTAGGTATTTTCTGATCAAAGGGAGACATACCAAGGACTGTGCTGGCAATGAAATAAATAATATAAACTGTTGTGTAATTCTTGGGCAGTGCTCAGGCTCTGGTGGTTCACTGTTATGGATCCAGCTTCAGGTGCTTAATATGCACAGCCTATATTCGCCTCATGGGCCAGGCAAGTGGCCCAAAGAGGCTTGCTCTGGGTGCAGCAGACAATCCATTGTGGTACACAGCCCTGCTCCTGGGCCTTGGAACTACTCTGAACCCATGTACCTGCATAGCCTTTGTTCCTGCAGGTACCTGATCCGGTAGTGGGCTGGAGAAGAAGTTTTTTTATTTGAGAAAGTCTGACAGGTTGTTGGTGTATGTGGCAGTGAGTAATTCAGTGAGGCACCTACAGAGCAAAACTGATTTTACATTAAGCATTTCCCATCCCATTTTCAATGGCGGGCAAATTAATGATATGCAGAGTTTGCAACTGGATAAGTTATAAACAAAGAAAAGGACTGTATTTGTCAAACTGGTGATTTTTTTTACCAGTTCCTCACTCAGCTCCAATTCTCAGCTATCTCCCAGCTGTTCTGAAGATTAATTAGTTAATATTTATGGAGCATTGTGAAGATGAAGACTCTTAGAATGGTGCTAAATGGTTTATTTACGTGGTTTATAAACAGCAGCCCAGTGATCCCACACTCCCTGTGTTCACAGATTTCCACTGCAGGTTGAATCAGGATGGCTTTTATCATGATGTAATGTATTTTTATTGCGGTACTAGAGCAAATGTATCCTTTAAATTTTGTGATTAGTTTCAGTACAGCTCACTCTCCAGAATAGCTATCATAAAGCGTGAGACTTTGAAAGCATTGCCAAATTTAAATTTAGGCTTCAGTCTATGATTTCATGTCAAAAATTTATGCACAGCCTCATTTGTCAAGCAGCATTATTGATTTTATAATGTGTAATGTTTTTCTTATTGAAAAAGTGTTCCTAAGCCTGAGCTTATTAACACAGTGTTGATTACTCTTTCGGGGCATGCAAACGGGTTTTCCATTTATTAAAGATGATAAGAAATGGGAAATCATGTTTTTATATACACATTATGTGAATGAAAATTATGGTTACTGATTAAATAATATGAGGCTTGAAAATTAAAGTGTAACAAAATGTTTCCCCTATATAAAGTTGGATAAGTTGTTAGAAAGTCTGTCTGTATTTTCCACACCTATTACTACTGTTACTTTTCCCTCTTTTTTACTGCAAAGATTGCATAAAGGCACAGTACTGCATCTGTCTTTTCTGAAATTCCTGAAACTGAAATGATAACACTCTGCTTGAGACATCATCATCGTTCCCATAGCAAGCAGATTCAAACATACCAAATGATTATAGGTTTTGTAGGGAATAAACAGTAAGAGAGGAGACTGCTAAGAAATCTAAAATTGAAGGGGTTTGGTTTCTTTGAAGGGTGGGCTCATTGCATTGTTGGTTTTTCTTTTTCTTTCTTGTTTATTTGTTTTTTCTTAAAGATGCCCAGCTTTTTCTGGTTTAGGGTGATGATGGCTTGTGAAAATCTCAGTTAATTCTCTTACTGACTGAATAAAGAATCAAGCAGCCTTCTCTCTTTACCAGCACTTCCTGTATGGTTATAATGACGTAAAATGTACAACGCAGCAATAATGTAGTGTGGCAATATTTAATGAGTAAGGTACAGATCAAGCTTCTGGCCTTGTTGGAGGCAATGTCTAAACACTTCTGACTTCAGTATGGCCAAGACTTCATTTTTTTTTTCCATTACTCTGTTCAGGAGGTACTGAGTCCTGTATGCACTGACGTGTGTGTTCAGTTCGCAGTTCCTCAGCTGAAGGTTCAGATAGAAAAGATGCTCAGTTTATGTTTTTCCCTAAAAGCTGTCTCATTTGCACATTCTGTTTTTCACTAGGGAAACTGCTGGCAGAAGCTCCTCTTATGTAGTGTAAACACATAAATAAGCTTTGCAGCAATTAATCTTGGTCAAGTTTCAAGACTACCCCCCCATCTCCACTCTTTTGGAATCCATTATCCACTTCTTCATTATTAACACACCGCTCAATTTGGATTTATAGACTGCCTATAAACTCTATTATGCCATATTCGTGTGTATATTCCAAGCTTTTCTCCTTCTCCCAGAGGACTCTGTGGAAAAATACATGTTACTTTCAAAACATGTAGCGCTGGGCTATTGTGTTGCAGGGTTGATAGTGGCTGAACAGGCAACTTCTAAGAAGTAATTCCTCATGTTCTCTCCTTCTTGATAGCTCAGAGTCTAGGTCTCCTCTGGAGACTCAGTGGCAGATGGCAGTAAAGCTGAAATTAGCTGAAATCTTGCATTATTCCAATAATTGTCTTCCTCTCTAGAATGCAAAACAAGGGTAGGTATCTCCCTTGAAGGAATCTGATATGGGTCTTGGGCAGGCACAGTAGGGAATTCATTGCAGTATCTTGTGAGTTTTCAGCCTTCTCTCCTGCTTAAGTCCACTTGGATTTTTAATTATCTTTCAGATCCTCTTTTCATTTTGCTTGCTCAGAAATACAGAATAAAGCTTACCCCCTGTTTTCCATCCAATTCATTCACAGTCTTCTGTCGCAATTATTGTACTATAATCCTCTCTCTCTGTTTTAATCCTTTTCCATAGTCAGTTTATTTCAGAATTAGGATTCTTATCCTTTGATCTATTTATTTACAGTTTAACCTTATGCTCTCTTTCTGCTTTTTATTTGGGTCATTACTGAGGATTGTTTAAGTGGGGAGGAGAAGGCAGAGCAGGGGCTTTCGTATTATACGTTAAGGATCTCTAAAACGAAGGCATTAGAGGAGTCTTCCTAAGGGATAGCTGCTGGGAGAAAAATGCGATTTGGATTTGAAAGCTATGCATAGTAGGGAATCTAAAAGTGGAAAAGCTTGGCAACATTACTCACATGTTCTTTCACTGAACAAAATGGTTAAATTTGCTGAATAGCTTCAAATAAGGTACAGCTGACATCCTTCTAAAAGCAAAAGTCCCTTCTTCTCAGTGCACACACCACACCCTGTAAATTGTTCTGATTTTTTCCAAAGTGAATAATCTGTTTTTGGTATTAATGCTTGAGAACAAAAATACACTTTTTTTTTTTACTTTTTCATTTTATTTTTTTTTTATACCCCCACCCACCCCCCTTCCCCCGGGAAACACTTGGGAATGAAGTGAAACTTAAAATTGAACTAAACTTTTCCCTTCAAGTTGAACACTCTATTCTTTGCAGGAGCCTGTTCATGTATCCACAGCAGCAAGCTTAACAGCAATATGTTTAAGAGAAAAAAGGGAGCACACAAAAGCTAAAAGACAGAGTGGTTGCCTGAGTGGACAAGACAGAAGGAACACTACACTTTTAAATAGGTGGGCTTAGCACAAGTACTGAGCCATTCCAGAAATGTGTACCAATTTTGCCTTGTTTTCTTTTAGGTGCAGCTGCTGGTCTCCTTCTTTGGAGGAGAAGGGGCAAAGAATGAGGGTAGGATCAAGGAACTGATTCATGTTTGGATTGCCAGAGATGTACATAGCGAAATGGTTTCAGGAGCCCTGAGCTGAAATACTGTGTTAGCAGCATATTTCCTGTGTAACTACAACCCCACCTGGCCTCAAGAATAACCTGTGCAGGATGTGGGGTCTTCTCATAGTAATGTGCAAGTACATGTTTGAAGAACCAATGATGCCAATGTGAGATATTTAAAGTAAATACATATATAAAAAAATAAAATAATGTTGCAAAGACTTCATGAAAATGAGAGTAATAACTTCCTAGGAGTCTCTGCAATTTGTCATGTAAATAGAAAAGATGGAGACATCTGCAAAAAACTTCTGATACATATTGGGATACATTTCATATTGTCTATCCTGCACCCAAAACATTGCATTGTACTCATTTGCATATTGGTGCTTTAGCAGCAAGTGAATGTGTGAAAAACTGTAGTCACCATCCTCAGTTTGCAGTGTTCCTTAAAGTTTGCCCTTAATGACTTAATTATCTGTCCACCTAATATACAGTGCTCTAAAAGTATGTGCCTAGAGCTGAGCAACACCTCTACAGAAAGAAACCAGTTTGGCAAAATATCAAACAAGAGAAAAAAAAAAATCTGCTTCAAAACCAGCTCTCTGCAGGCTGTGACTTTCCCCTAGGGGTAAAATAAAAAAATCGTGCATTTGCTTATCCAGATAAAAATGGTGCCATTTCAAAAATTATAGAATCCCTAAAAAAAAAAAAAAATAAACCCAAAAAAGAAAATACAACAAGTGGATCAGCTCCTTTTTAGTCACATCTTTGAAAATAGAAAATATTGTGGCTTAATCTTAAAAAGTCTTGTCTGTAGTGAATTGCAATATTTTAAGTCATCAGACAATTACAGTGGTTGCTCTTCATTTATCTGCCTTTTTTTTTTAACCCTAGTCACTGTAATGTCTAAAACCCTAATGAATGCTGATACACAATAGATGTATAAATCCATATCTGAAAATTTAGTGTCAGATGGGAAGCCTTATTGGTCCTTACCCTCCCTCTTGTGATATTGTGCTGTAATAATGCCAGTGGTCAACACACAGTAAGAGTGACATCTCTTTATCTGTATACAAACTGCACATATTTTTTCATATTTTGTGACAGTTGTTATAAACATTAAAGCAAGTCTCCAGATCTTAGCTACTTGAAAAGTGACAACAAAGACAGAGAATTCTGCTAGGCCTTAAAACTGACTGTGACTCCTGGTTCTGGGCCAAGTGGTCTTCAGAGTGTGAGGAGGCATTTTGCTGAGCAGCCTTTGTTTTTTCTCCTCTGGAAAAAAGGTTGGTGGTCAGCTGGTTCTCATTATATATTGTTTTGTGGCAGTTGGAGAACCATTAGCGGTGCATATACCCCTGCTTTATGGTATATAGACACTCAAGGAGATGAGAAAAGATGCCTTGTAGTCTAGCCTATTATTAATGTGTCTGCTTCTTTAGAAGGTCAACCTATTTTAACAATCAATTCTGTGCGAGAAACGTTTTTTGAAATGAGTGCTGTGATATTTTTCTGATTTTGATTCTCTTAACCCCCCTGTAAAATAATAGAAGTATAAATATTAAACACCCCATTTCCTTTACAGCTTGGATTGATTGTGGGTGGAATTCTGACAGCCGAAGTGATTCATTCTCTAAAAACAAAGAAAATCACTATGTGTGAGAGTAATAAAGTACAACAGAACAAATAAGGATGTGCAAAATCACTGGTACCAGCCCAAAGCCTAAATTGCTATGGTGTTAGGATTCAAACAGCTGTTCTGCCTAAGTGAAAGATGTGGAATTGTACCCACAGATCATGCGTTTTGCTTCTTACCTCAGTCCTTCTCTGTTTCACTTTCCATTGGTATCTAATACTTGGACATTGGTTTTGCATTTGAGCTCTACATAAACAAAATTCCTTATGGGACAACTTCATAGCCTCAAAAATTTGTTGTGTGGGTTTGATTGTGAAGCAGGAGCTAATACTGAAAAGAGCACATTCTACAGCGATTGCAAACCTAAGTGCTGAGTTTATTCATTCTTTGCTAAAAGATGTATTTAGTAGGAAAAAAGAAAATGGTGCATTTTTCAACAAGTACAAATACTTTCCAATCTTTTTTGTGCTTGTTTGTTACAAAAAAAAAAAAAATGCTTTGATGGGTTAGTGTCTTTGAGTGGAGTGTAATTTAACAGTATTTGTCCTATCAGCTGTGAGAATCTCAGGATCAGGTTGCATGCCAGGGCGGCAGTGAAACTGTTCTAATGAATATACCCATTCAGCTGTGGGCTCTATTGTATAACCAAATGGCAGTTGTCTGACTTTCAGAAATTGTCTGACAGATTGAGTTGCTTGAAAATGTACTCTTTCTTCGTATATTTCCAAATTCCTGGGCATGAACACCTTTATTTTTTTGCAATTTATTTTTTGACAAAAGATGAGGAAAAGGCTGAGATACTTAATGTCTTCTTTGCCTCAGGCTGTAACAGTAAGACCAGTTGTTCTCTGAGTAGCCAGCCCTTGTGCTGAAGACATGGACAGGGAACAGAATGAAGCTGCTGTAATCCAAGGAGAAATGGTTAGTGACCTGCTGCATCACTTTAGACACACACAGGTCTATGGGGCCAGATAGGATCCACCCAAGGGTATTGAGGGAACTGGTGGAACACTAGGAAACCAAATGCCTTTTTCTACTAAGAAAACTATTATAGTGTGACTAGAAATAGTATAATAGTACCAACACTGTAAGGTTGATGGACCTTGACACTTGACACAGTCTAATTATCAGGATGGTTGGTATGTAGTTTGTCCTTTGAAGACAGTTTCCCTGCCTAGCCTGCAGGGAGGAAATTGCATGTTGATAATGTGGTTTGGAGGCTGTGACCGTTTGTTTAGAAATTGGATGAAAGTCATCAGCTTTTTCTTGTTATTGCCCAACAGAAAGCTGTTAGAGTAATAATTTTAAATAGCTTGCAAGTAAGTATCAAGGTGGAGATGAAAGATTTTATATTTCAGCACGTCTCTACCATTTTTTACCCTTCCTCACATCTTCACAGTATTTTTAAGTATTTAAAGCTAATTAAAATGAGAATTGATCTGAGAGTTTCAGTCATATTCTTTTTTATGATTTCTCAGTGAATCTCTGCAAGGTCTGTCTTCCCTAGAAATACAATGGAGGGGAAGCCAGAATGGAGGGGAAGCCGGATTGCTCTGGAATTGGTAATATGATGTAGTCTTTTTTATTTCTGCATTGTCAGTACAATGCCAGTATAAGTCTGTGTGACTAAAAGTTGTTACTATCTGATGGCTCTTCAATGGGCTATTGGAAATGAGTTTCATGGTTCTAGTTTCCAGCAGTGAGGCATCCACATCAGAAAAGCTATCATTGCGCTTGGCAGTACTAATTGGCACCCTTGTCACCAGCGAAGGGCTATAATGGGCAGATGGTAGTCCCTTCAGATCAGAGCTTAGGGACACTGCTGTTGAAGATTTTATTTCTGCTCTCTGAGCAGTACCTTTTTTTTGTAGACTGACAGAGACATTTCCAGAGCTGTCAGCCTGGTATTTTTTTCTACAAGTTACTATATTCTAATACAAAACATTTTGACAAAAATTAAAATAAAATTAGCAGAGATTTACAGTGGTCTTGTGTCTTAAGTACTGCATTTTTAAACAATGATGTTTAGAACATATTAGAACTTGCTATATTTATACACTTAAATGTTGTTGATAATTTTGAGGAGCATTATTATAATCATGCAATATCTTAGGTACCTGTGTGGCTTCCACAGAGTCACAGAACTCTGCCTTCTTAATGTATTTTTACTGTATCTTTTTGAGTCTTGAACACCTAGTCTTGTCATTTTAGAAAAGTGAAATAAGAGAGGTGGACAGATATCCTCCTCAATATCCAAATTCAGTGGCCTCTAGAAATCTGTCATCAGATGCCTTCCTCCTAGAAGTTACTGACTCCACTACTCCTCTGGCAGTGCAGTTTGTACGATGTCCTCTGTGTCGCTTTAGTGAAAATCAGACTAACTCTTTTAGACCACTCAATTATTCTACTAGAAGTAGCCTTGCAAATTTTGCTTGAATACAGTTGTATTTCATACAAGCCTTCACCAGCATTTATATGAACTCATTAAATTCTTGAAGTGTATAACAATGAGGTCCTAATCTCTTCTTCTGGCAAAGGTGGAACCAAAAGAGAAAGTTTTTCAAGAATGGGAACACAAGAAAGCTGACTTTGATTTCTAGGCAAAACCAAGAAACCTAGGCAAATGCACATTTAGGCAAGTGTATGTTTAGATATTTACTACTGGGGAGATAGTTAAAAAGGATTAATGCTGTTAACAGAACTCATTGCAGAGTCAAAGTAAGACCGAGTTCTGTATGTTACATATTCTTTAAGTATATGAATATTTCTTTAAGGTCAATGAGATAATTTGCATATTTAATATCAGGCACTTGCTTATATACCATGGTGAACTGAGTTCAACAGTAATAGCATTGATAAAAAACTATTAAAAGGCTTAAAAGAGAAAGAACAGTGCTTGGGGAAGAGATGGAGAGCAGGAGAGAAAAAATAAAAAAGGGAAAGAGAAAGATGGAAAAAAGAAAGAAAAATCAGGAAGAGAAAAGCCTTACATTGCTATTGTTTTGTTAAAACCAAACAGTTAAGATTCTATAACATTTCAAAAATTACTTTTTACTTTGAATAGTTTCCCTGTTATCAGAGCAGGAAGTGCCAAATACTGTAAGAAAACCTGTTTTAATGCTAATTTTGGCCATGGACACATCCAGAAGTGTGAAAAATCTCACTAGCAGCAATCTTTCACATTACATTTCTTTTCAGTTTGAAGTTTCAAGCAGTTAGGATTAACACTTGATTTTAGATCCTAATCACAATTGAACCTGAACCTTTTCAGGTACTATTATCACTAATTAGGAGAGCTGAGTCTGTTTATGTAATAATAAATAGCTATTGAGAGCTACTTCTGTAAGGATAAAAGTTCCAAGGAACTTCCATTATGTCACTCATCAGCAGAGTGTGATAAATTAAATGGTGGAAGTCAATACCACAAGCTCTAATAAGGGTGAAATTTTTGTGCTTATAATAAAAGCCTTTTATACTCTTAACTGCTTAGGTCCTTTTTTACAGTGTTTATAACTGTGATATCAGAACAATACCCGTGATCTCTGGAAATCTTTTTTTCCAGTCACTGGCATTCATTAAGAGTGAATCTGACAGTTTGTATTCTAGTAATTATGATGCAGTAAAGAGTAATTATAGAATTTTTTATTAAGCAGTCTATGTTCCTAATGAGAATAGCAGTTGAGAAAAACATTTATAAATTGCCTGTACAAGAAAAATTGCTTTCAAGAAAAAAAAAAAAGAAAGGCAAGGAACTTCTTGGAAGAGAAGGAGCTGTCTGATAACCATGTTTTTACAAATTACCAGCTGTGAATTTTCATACTTCCTCTGATGTGTGTGCTATTAATCACTATATGAACTGATATAATAAACTCAACACAGGCTTGAAATACTAGGTATATGTTTGAGTGTGTAATCTGTAAAGAAAACAAAATCTGTACTATTACAAAATACCTTAACAAATGGACAAGACCCTCTCATACTTACAAGGCTAAAGGAAAACATTAAAAAAGACTATTTCCAAAAGAGGATAATCAAGATTGAAATATCTTTTAGTAATCAGAGATATCTGAATTAGAAAATAATAGACATAGGTGTTTCTTTTCTAATAAGCATTATACAACACATATCATTTGCAAAAATAACTATAACTAGACCTAGACCTAGACCTGTTTTTCCTGTAAGTTGAAAGTTGTTCAATCGTATTTTGCCATTTTGAGTCAGGGTCATTACTGTTGCTGATCAGCTTCATTGAGGTTTAGGAAGGCATGGTATCCCACACTACCTGAAGGCCTATAACCGTTAGTAAGCCCTTTAATAATACATGCTTTGCTGTGTGATCGGTGATTTTGCTGTCATCTGTTGTTCCTTATCAATATCTAGCCTCCAACAATGGAGTGGTCACTGAGAATAAGCTCAATAGCATATTTTTGTAATAGCTAGACCTATGATGCACTAAACCCTTACCTATGATGCAGTAAAAGAGATTTATTTACCTCTGAGTCTTTCTACTGACCATAACTAAGTGAAAAACTGTCTTCAAAACAATTCAGCATCAGATTCATGGTGCAGTCATGAAGCCTCTTTGAAGCCTCACAGAAACCTTTAAAAGGATCATTCGGTCTGGAGAAAGTTTTGCTTATACATAATGCACTTATTTATTTATACATATATCAGTGTATGAGTTATCTTCAATTGAGCGTCTGCATGCATGGGCAAATTGATAGAAACATATCAGAAAGTTTTGTTCTGATATACTAAATCCAAAAAGAAGGACGTGAAAGAAAGAACATAAGCCTGTGTATGAAGTGCTCCTCTCTTGGTTTTCAGTCTGCACAATGCTGAAATGCTGATTCAGTTTGAGGTCTTTTTAAAGATACTATACTGGAAAAAATGGACTATTTCTGGTTGTTATTTTTGGACTTCAGAGTAAAATAAAAGCTTAGATATTATTTAGAAAGCCACATTTCCAAGCTATGTTGTGTGTTGTGATAGTAGCTTCCACCAAAATCAGTCATTTTCAACTAAGAGGTCATTGGATGGTACTGGGATATTGTCCATTCTCATGGTTTTTTTGTTTCACCTCAATTGCGGAGGTGAGCAGCTTGAAAGAGGCCTCCTTCAACACTGGAGAGGGAGGAAGCTCAGCATCCAGGAGCCTCAACTCAGAGTGGCAACAGCCACCGAGTGAGCCTCAAGCCCTCTACACAGGACTTGCCCAGATGTTGGCAGCTCCGCTGACGCGGGCAGGGACTCACAGGGGGCAGAGTCAGGAGAAGCGGCACCAGCACTGAGCAGGTACAAACCTGCCCAGGGAGGTCATCCAAGACTCCATCCAACCTGGCCTTGAACACTGTCAGGGATAGAGCATTCACAGTGTCCTTGGGCGACCCATTCCAGTACCTTACCATCCTCACAGTAAAGAACTTTTTATATGTAACCTAAATTTCCCCTGTGCTAGTCTGAACCCATTACCCCTTGTCATATCACTAGTTAATGTTATTTAGACATTACTGTTACCGCATTGCTTGTGATTCCATGTAATATACAAAGGACCACAAAGAGTCAGTTGTAGATGGGAGAGCCCAGTAACATTGAACTCCAGCTACTCCCAAGGCCATCTCAGGAGTTATCAGCCAAGCTTACCTCCAAAAGAGCAAAGGAGCACAGTCAGGGAACCAGTGTCAGCAACAGATCAGAGAACCCATGTGTCTGTGCTGCCAGTGACTGGAGAGACTGGAATGAGTGGATTACAGTGCCAGCATCTGGTGAGAGAGCAGTATTCATCGCAGTGTATGGGCACTAGCAAACATCAAACGTCAGCTGCCAGTGAGTAGGTCAAGTGACCTGGGGAGTCAGGGAGGTGTGTGTTTCTCTAAGGGTCAGACCGCAGGAGCAGTAGGCTGTTGGAGGGATGAGGGGAGTCCTAGCCAGCTGACAGAGATCCTGGGTTCTGGGGATGGCCTGAGAGAAGTGTGTGTGTGTGCATGGACATGTGCACCATGTCTTTGTACAAGAAGCAACTGGGAAGAGAGAAAGTTTCATTACCAACAGGATGAACTGTGTGTCAAATCCCAGTTACTGGATGGAGCCACAGTGTGCATGAGCTGGTGTGCACAAGGGTGTCTGCAGCAGCAGCTGGAGTGGGTCTGTGATCTCAGGGCTCATGTATCCATTTGCTGCAACTGGGGAGACTGGGACCCAAGCACAGCTTTTTGGAGAGACTGAATGAGAGTGGCTGCTAGAGGGATTCACATTGCTTGCCTGTTTAGATACATTCCTACTACAAACCTTCATCTTGCTCAACCAGAGAATGGAACAGGATGAGAATGTGGTGCTGAGCATTTCCCTGTGTGTTGATTTGAGTGAGCAGCTGTATATATATGTGTATGCATGTTGAAAAAGTGTGTTTGTGTGCATGTGCCTAGCATGTTTGTGTACATGCTGAGCCTTGACACTGGCTTATCCTGAGAATCAAGCGTGAGCTGTGGCAGTCTTGCCTCTCTGGGGCTTCTGGATTCAGTAGCTCCAAGCATTAAGTACTTTCAAACGGCATCTGTCAACATACTAATATTGATATTTCTTGGTAAGCAAAGTGAGAGGAAAATTCAAAAGAAAAAAAAAGATGGACACCAAAGAATGGTTTTCCTGTGAGGGCAACATAAACACGAGCTGAGATTAAAAAAAAAAATGGAACTTGGAAATCTGACTTTAGATTTTGGTTGTTATTAGTGTTTGTTATTCCCTTATGTTATTCTGACAGTGGACAGTTTTTCTTGTAAACTAGGGGTCTGGTTGCAATTTTGTGTTATTTTCTTGAACCGAGGGGACTATTGCAAGATGGGTGAAATGCCACATGCATGAATAAGTGGACTTACAGGAAAAAATGAAGTGAGACCTAGGGACTTCATGGTCTTTAAGGCATTTGTTTTCTGAATCCTGTGTGCTTGCTTATAGTTTATGTGTTATGGAACAAGTGTTTTGCTGTAGGATGCTCTGCAACTTGTTGTGCATCTCTTCTCACATGAAATCCCTGAAAACCACAAGACCTGTGTTTTTGATAGGATTCTGGGGAGTGTGATAGGACTGGAGAAGCTGCATTGATGGCACTCATTTCAGAGCCAAGGCATTGACCTACTGCGGTCACAGCTGCTACATATTTTCTTATCCAGTGGTTAATGCAAGACAATTCAAGGCAGCTTATCTCTCAAGAAGAGTATTTGCCTTCTGTGCTTCATTTTAAAAGTACAGCAAGAATAGTTACTGTGAGAAGTGGATGCTCCTGTGTTAAGGTTGTGGCTTTGTCTAAAGTCTCAACAAATTTCTGGTGGGTATTCACCAGAAACATTTGACAAGATCACTGTTATCTTCATGTGCTTAACGACACCCTTCAAGGTTGTGTCTTGAAATAAACCTACATGTTGAAAGTCGTGACTTAAATGACTTTCATAATAAAGATACTAATGTCTCGTACAGTGTCTTATACAACATTAGGCAAAGATATATATATTTATTTATATATATGTATATATTAAAAGGAATCAAAGAAATTACATGATTAGTAGAAGATCTTGAAAACGATGGCATGGAGACTTTTAGTGGATTTGACTCACTAGAATGGTGAAAGAACAGCCAAAATAATTCCCTTCTTTTAGATACTGGTCTGCTTGTGCGAGTCAAATTCTCCACAGTTTCAGCACAAATAGTGCAAAAGAATAAGTGGTCATGATGTTATTCTCTTCTGCATTGCCTCAAATGAGCTAAAGATGAGAAGGTACTAAACAGATCTTTTGAGTGTTGAAATCTGAAAACTGTAAAAGGAGAAATTCAGAGCAGTGTCTTTTCCCATATTTCAGGAGCTCGTGAAATTGCTCTGAAGAAGAAATATGTACTTTTATAATAGACTAGGTTGTGATAAGTAGAAATTTTTGAAAATAGCCTACTGGGAAGAAGCCCTTAGATAACTCTCCAAAAGTTTTTTGTGGACCATCTTCCCTTTCCCACACAAACAGAATACTGTGTCAAGGATGAAACATGTTTTCACAATAAAACTCAACCACTGCTAGAGAATGCAGTTCCTATATCTCCATTTACCAAGGACTGTTTTCCTCCTTTATTTCAGTTATAACTGCCTCACCTTTTTACTCTTTCGATTTGGAAACACAAACTGATGGATTTGCTTATCCTCTGGGGACATTGCATGCAGCCTATCACATGCTCAGGAGATTATTTGTTTAGAAGATGACTTTTTCTACTCTGCTAACATATTTCTGGTGAAAGTAGTTACCCTATCTGTCTTATCTAACACAGTAACACAAGTCATAAACTGACCTTGCTTGCTATTGGACAGTTGCCATCTCTTAGGATATCTTTTATTATTAAAACATACCACAAGTTTTCCACATCATGTTCCTGGGTACATGTATGTCAGAGTCTTCCTTAAGTCCTTTCTGACTAGGACTGATTCACTTCTTTATGGAGATAAGAGAATCCTTTCTTTTCAAGCAGCTGCTATTTTTCAGTGTTTCTCCATTACTAGCATGTGTTGAAGGATCTGCACAGTGAGCTATACCTAGTTATGTGATGACTCCAAAACCCAGCAATTTGCCTTTCTTTATAAACTTTTTTTCTAACTTTTTTTTTTTTTTTTTTTAAGTCATCTCTGTTACTGAACAAGGTAGTGACTGACCCTGGAAAGACATGAAATGCAGAAAGGCCAAACCATTGACTCAGGGCCTGACATGATGCTGGAAGATTATGATCAACTGATGAAATTCTCCTGTTCTGTCATCCTGGTTTTAGTTGTCTTCTGTTCTGGTTTTTATTTTAAATACGTAATGATTTGGCCACTACATGCCAAAGGCCTTGGCACGGCTGCCTCACCAACTTCTGTATAAACAATCAATATGAAATATCTGTGACTGTGCTACATTACTCACTGAAAAAATGAGCTCTTCTTGCAAGGAACTCCTGAGTTTTTTGTTTATTTCAATAATTACCTCACAAGTTTTCCTTTCCAACATGTGAGAACAGTTCTGTCTTGTCGGCTGTTTCTCCATTTAAGCAGATAACACCACAAGTGTGCTATTACTGCTCCATCTGCAGTGCTCCTGCCACATAAAACTGCATTGACTAAGGACAGAGGCAGGAGGCTTACCAGGGAGAAAGCCAACAGCAGAATTAAGACACAACATGTTTTTTTTTTTTTCAGTGCTCTGATTTTTCTCTCTTTTTTTTTTTTCTTTCTTGGCGAGTAGTTTCTTTTCCTTCATGCTAGCTGCAGTTTTTCCCCTGCGTTTCTCCAGTGATGCTCACCACCCTGAGCTCATGGAGTTCACTCAATCTGGAGAGTTGATTCTTTTTCTGGGAACTTGCTTGCCAAGCAAATTTTCCCAGGTTCTCAGAGCTCTGCATGTAACTGAAGTAATTACAGGATTAAGCTCATTAATAATATGCATAGGAAAATCACTCTTGTTACAGGAGCTCTGGAAAAGGGAGAGGTATTTAAATGTCGCTGATGTGAATTTCTCTATGTATCTGTGTCTATGTGTACATTTATGACATATGTATGCATTTTTATGTGTGTATGTCCAATGTATATATATATAGACTGTTGTAGCTGCTGTTACAAAGTGCTGTTTCAGATGGAGCACTTACTGATAACAACTCCATATACTGTAAATTCTTTTAACACCCTGTACTTACATAGTACAGCAGATTGCACATTCATTACGCGATGACACATGAAATAAGGCACTGATAACAAGACTTAGTTCTCTGTGCATTTACAGTTTTCCTCCTTTTTTACCATTTTTTTTTTTTTTTCTATGGATTTACTGAGCTTGTTGCTGTGAAGTCTATATAAGATACAAGATCCTTACTGTTTATTCAGTTTATCCAGTTTATCCTGCTTATTCAGGATAAACTGCAAGGAAATTCAATTCATCTCAAAAGCAAGGAGGAGTAGGAAGCAAAAACTAATAGTCATGCTGGGCTGTGCAGGCGGGGACATGAGGTAGGACTCCACCGTGTGTGCTAAAAATTGCATATCACTTTGGGCATGCATGGGTGCACACATGCAGACAGCATCCATTATCATTGATGGGGCATTAGTAATTATTACAATGAATTTTAATAGCAAGGTAAAAATTAGGCCTTTTCTGCCATAATAATAGTCTTTAATGTAACAAAATCAACCCAGATTTTCAATGGAACCAGCAAGATTGGATTTTAGTTATTCATCTGCTCTGTTGATAATATACCACTGCATAGAGTGATGCTTCAAAAAGGGTTTTGTGTCACAAGTCTATTTTAGTCTGTTCTCACCATGGTGTCTCAATGGTGCCTTCTTATTAAGCCAGTTTTTATTTCTTTTTTTTTTTTTTAATCTCAGACTAAATGTGATTTAAATATTCCTCACAGGTGTTATCGGAATTAAAAAGGATGACTACTGCTAGTAGCATGCTTTCTTCTTAACAGCACAATGCACACAGCTTCTGCTCTCCATCCTTATGCTGCATGCTGCTTAACTGTGGCTTTTAAGGTTTCATCAATTCCTACTGATACTTTACTGATAAATAAGTAGTTCAGAAATTCAACTGCATCATAGTTTGAAGGGTTATGATGTTGAGAGGATACTGAATAATTTCCTTGGTCTTTCTTTCACCTCCCACAGCAGGCAAATCCCACCCAGTAAATCTTGGATTATAAATATTAAGAATTCACAGAAGATTAAATTTCCCATGAGTGTGAGAAAGGCACAGCTGGATTTTCTCCCTCTTTGAACTCAGACTTGACAACTGGATAGGGTGGCTACCCACCATTGCTGAAATGCAAAGCATTAAGATTCTCACTTTCCCCAGCCATGTGGCCTGAAGTTTAAGTTGGCAACTTCTGGGACTATTCTGCAAATACAATGGAAGCTAAACACCTCTTCAGCGCATATCCTGAAGCAGGCTTCTGCCTTGAGCGCATGACCTGAAGAAGGAGTGATACTTCTCACAGTGTGGCCTAATGTCCTTATGGATGGGAATAGAGGGAGCTGAAGGATTGCTGTAGCCTTGTTACAATGCCAACCTCACATCCTGCTCCATTCTGCTACCTCCTTTTTCGTAATAATATTCTTCTAGGAGCCTCTCTTAAATCCACAAATGAGAGATGATGCACAGGTCCATAGTTCCAAGGTGCAAATACCCCCTCTTTCTGAGAGAAAGTGACAATCCACAGTGAGCATAAGCATCATAAACAGAATAAGTTACATTTATGTGGATGAAAGGCATAAACCTTGTGATGTCTCACTGACACAAGGAAGTACATTTTCCTTTGCTCTCCATTTCTTCCCTTGGTGATATAGAATATTTCTTGCCATAACATAATCTTCAGGGGATTGTCTAGACTGCACTATGTCAGTGTGTTACATTTTGTACCAACTAGGTCATAAATTGCACTGAAATTTTCTAACTTTTGATTTTTAATGACCTTTAAAACTAGTTATTTGAATTCTGCTTTTTCAGGGATTCCACAAGTGTCTTTTCACATGCAGACCTAAGATGATAAAAGCTCACTTGGATAAATCTATGTAGTAGTCCAGCATATTGTAACATTTAATAAATTACATTGATTTATTGCCCTTATTGATTCACTGATGGACATGGAATTACCTAATTTCATAGACTTCTTTGTTGATAAGGAGAGACGGGGAAAACAAAGGCCTTTTATTAGTATCAATTTTTCTGTGAAGCTATAAATAGAGAAATGCCAAGATGCAATGTGTTCCGGTGATATATTGGACACAATTAGATTGAACAATGACTTGCTTATAAATCAAAGCAAAGGAGAAAGCATAAACTACTCCTAACCAAGTGGCCACAGAGCTTTTGAGAGAAAACGAGGAGTATGGTTGGTTTTTCCATGATTGTTACTCAGTTTTTTATGTCTGGGTCATGCATGCACGGATAACAAACATCTTTAAATTATTTTACATTAATGTTCTCTTCTTTTAACAGCTTCAGCATTGATTTATTATCATTTTAATAAGTATGTATATATTTAGAACCTAAATACACAAAAAAGACAATAGAAGCCCAAACAATAAGGTTTTTGTTCTGAAGTACCAACAAGACAAAACCATAAATAAGGGTTGGGGTTTTTTCGTTTTTGTTTCTTTTTTTCCTTTTTTTTTGATACTCTGTCAAATAACAGGCAGAAGAGAAATTCATTTTTATAACTTAGTCAGCAAATTTGATTCCCGGGGACAATGTGTTCTAATGCAGTTGTATAATCAGTTCTCTCCTTCCTCTCTTGAAAGCAAGACACTGTGCTGTGATATAGCACAAGAAACTGGCAAAAAATAAAGGACTTTTTTCTAGAAATTGTTTTAAAGACAGAAGAGGCTAAATGACTTTCATATTGAATCATGCGTCAATGCTACTATGTAGACTTTGTAAACCTTAATGTGGATAAAGTTGACAATATAATCCATCTGGTTGTTTTGTCAGTTCCTTGTTTTATTAATTCAAGACTTTTCAACATACTTGAAAAGAACAAGTAAAAAATTTGTGATAAAATCATCAAAAATAATGGCAGTCAGAGGACCTGACTTTATTCCTGATCCTACTGAAGATTTACTGCAGAAATATTACCTAAGCCACTATCTTCAAAGTTCATAGACATTAAGTTTGGATCACTTTTATGATCGTTTCATCCAATCTTGTATATAACATAGGCAAATAACTTCTTCAGGGGTTTCTACTTCAAGCCTATATTGCACTTGAGCTGGAGAAAATTAGACACTTAAATCTCAGGCAGAAAGGGCCAAGGATTTGAATTCACTTTGCCAGGGTGATGAACATCTTCCATTTTCTGCTTGAAGTTAGACAGCTGTGCATGTTCAATACCTCTAAAAATAAGGTCATCTCGATCAACCTCTTCCATTTTTCAGTAAGGTTATTTATATTTCTCTACCTCTCATCAGTGTTATGAATGCACGGATATTTGTAAAGCGCTTGATGGGAGGTGTTATAGAAATCGAAAATATGGTAATACATCATTTGCATTGACTTGAAAGCTCTGTGTGTGCATACGTGATCTTTCTAGATATGGAGACAGGGTATGTAAAAGGCTGTTTTTCTGTCCCCTCCCCATTCACTCATATGTGTATGCACAAAATATTTAATTACCAGTGCCACATACAGAGGGCACTAAGATTCTGAGACACTGGGGAGAAGACAGAACAATAGTTTTATAAGAAGTCAGAAAGAGTAAAATAAACGAATGACTGGGCACCTTTTTTCTTTAGGCCAGAGGCAAAGCAGAAGAAAATATTTAGTTGGTTTAAAATACAGGATTGAATCATTCTTGCTTCTTGTATAGGTCTTCTGAATGGGATTTGCTTCTGTGTGAAATTAAGCATTTCTAACAATCTGGACATATTAGAAAGTGATATGCATTGCCTCTGGATTTTTAATCCATGCACAATTTTAGTGTACTAAAACAACAATTAAAATGCAGTCATTCTTTCTCAAATAATTACTTAGGTTAATCTCCCATCAGGACATTAGCATATATCTATATATGTATGTATGTGAGTGTATGCATACATACATATGAATGCATATACATTAATATACAATTTATAAACAATAATTAATTTATATACAATTTATATATAATTTATATACAATAATATACATAGGAATGTATGTACACATGTATATAAATATTTGCATTTTTGTTTTTGTTTTGTTTTGGGGAAAGGGGAGGGCATTGAGCTGATCATATGAAAAATATCTTTCATTAATGATGCAGTACAAGTAAATCCCCACAGAAAACATGCCTGAATTGTCAAGCATTTCTTGGAATATCTTTAGTACAGAGCAGGACACATAACAAGATTTACCCACTGCCTTAGAGACAGAGAAGGGGTTGTCATGAGGACAGTTCTTAAGAGTTATTACAAAAATACATGGGTCCATCTGTCTTCTCTCTTTTTCTTGGCTATGAGAACAGCCTAGCAATTTCAATAACCCAACAAGGGACTTCATACACCAGGAGAAGTGAGGAACAGATTTTTCAATTTGGCATCATTCTGATTTTGATTTTTATTTTTTAATGGCAGTTGAAATAATTATCCATAACTACAGGCAGCTGACGGATAGCATGTTTAATCTATGGATCTAGCTTCCTGCTCTGCAGTGTGTACTGAGGATAAAAAGAGATGTTATGAGTAAAGGAGTTGTATGAAATAGCTCAAATACAAATCAAAACTAGAATGGTTTGTCTTTTTACTAACTAAAGGGAAAGGAAGCTAGTGGAGTTGTTTCACAGGCATCACCCGATCCTCTCAGAAATGCCACAGTGGCTACAAGAATAAATGAAAAGTGGTGTTGGTGCCTTGAGCCTGAAACACTCGTGTGTAAAGGCACCCACTACCATAAGTATATATATTACCTGTATAAACATATACAGATAATCAAAGCATATACATATAATCATAGGTTAGCTATATTCTGGGATAAATGCATAAAAGCTCTGCTTACTCACTGCTGAGAACATATCCCACTGTAAAGTCTAAAACTCACTATTGTATTTTTTCTCTGGTGGAGAAAAATGGGCAGTTTCAGGAACATTGAATTCAGTAGCTTTTAGCATGCTTTGGTAGCCCACTGGATTGTGATTAGAAGACAGCATGTTGGAGGATCAAGTATTTTTTGATATTCAGATAATTTTGCAGGATTTTATGACCTGTTTGATGGGGTAGGTAGTGTTGGAATCATCTTTAACTTTCAAATCACAGACA
The DNA here is from genome assembly GCA_039877255.1 of Loriculus beryllinus. Lineage (NCBI taxonomy): Eukaryota > Metazoa > Chordata > Aves > Psittaciformes > Psittacidae > Loriculus > Loriculus beryllinus. The sequence continues at coordinate 32,674 of JBCJKH010056802.1, forward strand.
ACTTGTTTGAGACTTCATTATAAGACCAATGCAAGAAGTCTTTTTCACCCTTTTTCTCTCCACTGATAAACCTAGACAGTCTGGGTTTTTTCTATTTCATAGATGGTGGCTTTTGGTCACAAGGTTGAAGAACAGACTTCCCCAATAGCTACGATTTTCCAGTGGTGAATTTCCTGGGAGTTTTGCAATTTTATTCCAGAAACTGTGCCTAGTGCAGATAGTTCTCTGAACAAAGGCAGAAGATGCAGTTGCACACATTTTGTTTAAACTCTGATCTCCAGATGGATTTCCTTTATATTGCATTGTTGCTGTTATTAGGATTTCTGCTACAGTAATACTTAGAAAATGTAGACTTGGACTAGTGAAAGACCTAGCAAACACTGTACTCTGAGCTGTAGAAACAAAGAACAATATTAAGTCTTTGTCTCAAAGCTTACAGGCCATATATGAGATGAGAAATATAAAAGATGAGTGAATAGGAAAAAAAGAAAATTTTTTCGCATCATAGACAGGGGGTTGACATATTAGAAGCTTAATTGTTCAGTTGTTTTCATAGGCATGAGAGCAAAGGACAGTAGTAAGAACAGATTTAAAGGAAGGTAATGAAACAGCTCTGTTCATAGGAAATTCCCCCTGAGCACGAAAACAGTAACAGGCATGCTTAAAATCCAGCCCCAGTAGTTGACAGAGACCAGCTTGATGAACTGATCAAAAAAGACATTTTGTCACTGTAAGATGATGGCCAGGAGACAGGAGGGCTTTGAAAATGCAAGCAATTAGGTGTTACTTGATGCGATAGTGAAGGAGAAAAACACAACAGGACTCAGGAGAAGGGAGAGGATGATGCATGGGAAAATGATCTTTGCATCAAGCTTAACAACAGTTTTCTGTAGGATAAATCTGTGACAGAGACTTGAATTCTGCAGAGGATTTTAGAAAGAGACTATATTAGCCCCCTTGGCTGGAGAAGAAGCCCATGGCTTGGCTGTGTTACCTAGAAAGCATATGGGGAAGACTGAGAAATTATTCTCATTATTCTCACAACCACACTATAGAGCAAAC